>LOJH01040464.1:1684-14612 GCA_001685095.1 Ellobius talpinus
CTCTGTAGTCCAGGCTGGCCTTGAACTCACAGAGATCTGCCTGCCTCTGCCTCCTGGGTACTGGGATAAAAGGCACGCACCACCACTGCCAGGCACATTGTTCTTTTGATTAAGGAGTTTATCTCCAAATTGAGAGCCGTTTGCAGTTCTTCACAACCCCTAATACAACATGCATAACCTGGAGGCAAAATCATTTTCAAAAATTATTTCAAAGCCAGGAAATGTTAGACTTTACCCATCTCAATAAACATCAGTCCTTGCTTCACTATGCTTCCAAACACTATGCTAAAAAAGAGTGTTCTAGAATGTTCTCAGCTTGCCTGTCAGTGTATCTCGCCTCTTCAGGGAGCATTGCTCCTCCTTCCTAATGTGACATATGTGACGCCTCAGCAAATTCACCAGCAATCAATCTGTCAAATGGGCTGTTCAGTTCTCCCAGTACTGATGTGTCTGGTGTCCTTCTACCTTAGAACTGTTTAGTTGGAGTCTGTGGCTTTTGATTTTTGCCCCACAATAGCCTTTTAAAGAATGTTTAATTTATTTAACTTCACTATTCCAGCAGGAGCTGACAGAGCAAAGAGAAAGCAAGAGAATGGGGGAAGAAAGAAGTAAGGCCCAGGAGAGAGGTTGCACAGGACAAGATGTATGGCTAAATGCTGAGTTATTAAATATGGGGCCTTTTATGGAGACATTTTGATTGAATTTTAATAAAATATTTTATTTATTCCTTGAGGATTTTGTACACGCGTATAATGTATTTCAATCGTATCTGACACACCTCACACCCTCCCCCACTCAGCTCCTTCGAAGTTCTCCCTACATGCCACTCCTCACATAACCTCTTAAATTTTTGTAAGCCACTGACTCCAGTCAAGACTGCTTCTATACACATGGATGTGGGCCACCCTGAGAACATGGTCAACCCACCAGCCCTGGAGCATGGTCAATTAGTAGAGAGGGGCCACACCCTGACAAAACTGACCCTCCCTCTAACAGTGGCCATTAACTGTTAACAACTCCTCTGCTAGGGGTGAGGGGTTGTGTGCCCCTCCCCTTCTATGCTGGAAGGTTGTGTGCTTTGGTATTCTGTAGGTCACGCACAGGCAACCACACAGTGGGAGCTGCTGAGAGCAATAGTCCTGCCGTGTCTAGAAGAACTGTTTTACCGTATCAGGACCAAAAGTGCTTTTCAATTCATTTATCTTATTTTATCTGTGTGAGGTTCTGTTCACATATATGTCTGTGCATCACATGTGTTCCCCATACCCATGGAGGTCAGAAGGGGGTGCTGATCCCATGGAACTGGAGCTATGAAGAGGTGCGGGTCACCACGTGAGTGCTGGGAAAAGAACCTGGGTCCTCTGCAAGAGCAAGTGCTCTTAACCACTGAGCCATCTCCCCACCTCCCTGACCCATCAAGGACATTTTTAATCTGCTTCTGAAGAATAAGGTGTTGGACCCACACCGGGACAACTGATATAGGTCTTAACCCTTAAGAAAATGTTGCTGAACATGAATGCAACAAATTCTTATTGATGCAATTTTTTCATGCAAAATGATTTATTCGTGAACACTGTTACCTTCAGTAATTACCCACATGAATTATACCATCCTCTCACAACCCAGTGGGTAGCAGCAGATAGGGGGAATGAGGGACCTGCTAGTATCCCTCAATGTGCTGTTAGGACAAAGGAGAAAATTGTCACAAATTATCTTTGAGAATGGAAGGTAGGAGAAAAGTCCTTGACCATATTTGTCTTTCATGAAATGGTCGTTTGGTGACTAGATCTGAGTTGTTCGCTGGCTTCTGGATGTGCAGGCAAAGCCAGTAATGGCGAGTTAAGAAGAAAGTTCAACAAACAGAAGGCAGTGCAATGGATTCTGCATTCTGTTTCTATACGAAAGAAGTGTAGACATAGAGGCCTGAAGTCGAATATATACACCGTTGACTCTGTAGGTTCCCCAGCTCTAGTATAAGAAAACTGCAGGCTCAGCAGTCTTTGATCCTCCATTCCCTACCATGGCTCCATTCACAACTCCTCAACCCATCACTGAAACACCCTGCTCACTTGAGTGCGTTTGAGAGCTCCTTAGGCTCTGCTCAGTCAGTCTACCATGATATCTAAGAGGAAATATCAAAGCCATCCTGAGTCTCCCAGCCACACTAGCCGACAAGTGTGAATAAAGCCCTTCCTCCCTTGGGCGGATCAGAGGAGAAATCTATAGCGGCCTTCAGGAGATGTCCCACAGGCACACTAGACTCAGATGTGATAGTCACCATACTTAGCTCTGAAGGTCCTGGTATAACCAAAGGCTGGGCAGGATATAGAGCATTGAGCAAGTGACTCAAAGAAGTAAGGATTCTGACCTCAGGCCTGGGAAGCCCTTTCATTCTATCTGGGGCTCCAGAGGCAGGTTGATTCATCGTGTGCAGATGGAAACATTAAGTTGTCATAATTTGACTCATTTAAAATTTGCATAATAGATTTGATTGCTTCCACTCTTCCTCAGTGTTTATACAACAAAGCTTCTGAGTGTAATTTGGCATCTTTAATTTGGCTTATTCATGTTGTATAAGCCTCATAGAATACATCACTCTTTGCAAATGCAGCTTTAAAGCAATTCAGTGGATGAAGATAGCTGTGATCTTCATTCCGGCTTACCTGCAGTCTGTGTGCAAACACATTCAACTGCTCAATCCCCAAGATATATAATGATATAGAAATCTCAGACATAAAAGCAGCAATCAACTCAAACTTGGAGGACTATCCATGGGATATCTAAGCTGAGTTATGCCATTGGGTCAGCAGATTGGATCCCAAAGCCCATGGGGCTGGACCATTGTGCACTGTGGCCCTCTGTGTCCAGCTATCTATTAATTACGCCTGGAGGCAGACAGGACCCAGAGTATGAGCCAGATTGTGAGTGGAAAACCCACATTTTGGAGACTACCCCACCCCCATGCAGTCTCTTCTGGGCAGAATTATGTCATAATCCCATCAGGTTGGTGCAACTTCCTGATTTCACTGTCTGGCCAGGGACTTCTCTACCTCCCTTGTATTCGGATTGCAGAGCTGTGGCATAACATTTGGTGGTGGTGGGGGCATTGTTGGGGATCTACACTGGGCCTTTGGCATTTAAGACGAGCTTTCTACAACTGAGAATGTGATTTTAGTGCCCAGCATGTTTTATGTGAGTTCTGCAACCAAACTCAGGTCCGCATACTGGCGAGGCAGGCCCCCTGAAGCCAATCCCTTGTCGGTCACAAAAAGCATGTGAGAAATGCAAGCAGAATGATCTTTGGGTCAGCATCTATTTAGGGATAGGACAGGTTATAGTCTGCCTTGAAAGAAGAAAGAAAGTCAGGAGAAAGAGAGGCTGGGGAGGTAAGAAAAGGAAGGGGAAGCAAAAAGGAGGAAGATAAAAGAGCAGAGGGAAGATAGGAGAATAACAAAAATTGAGCCGCCCAGAAGTTGAACTGTAGTGGAAATCAGACATTCTACATTCCAAAGCTGGCAGATGTAAACATCAAGAGGAAAGTTGAAGAGCCAAACGAAGACAAACCAAACACAGACAAGGGCAAAGCAGAACTCCACCCAAGATGGACGTAGGGAAGCATTTTTCTCCCTGAAAAAAAATCTCCCCTGAGATTTGCACTAGAAAACCCGTGTCGCTTACAATGTGCAAGCCTGAACCAGTCTTTACATGCCTTCAGTAGGGATGATTTCAAGGGCAGAGGGAGTTTGGGAAGGGCACGGTTAGTCTGAGGAGAGGGCAAAAGCTCCACAATGAGAGCCTGGACAGTTCTCCTAACCGGCAAAGAATGTGGAGCTTACCAGGAAATCCTGTTCTTTAGTAAAATACAGCTTTATTAGCACAGATATCCCCACCTCAGGAAAACAGCTACTATTGTTGCATGGGAGAGGAGGTGTTTTTGTGCTTGCATCTGTGAGTGGAGAGCCATGAGCTATGCTGGGAATTTGTGGGAACGCCACTCACTGTGGGAATCCTTCCAACTCATTGCAAGAGCCCAGTTGCCGTTGCAGGAGGCCATGAGGGTTTACCTTAATACCTCTTGAGTCTTAACAAAAGGAGAAGGACAATTATTGAAGAAAAGGACTTTCTTCCAGAACACAGGAAACCAAGTCAGAGAAAAAGCTGGGCCGTGGCCACCAGGGTCCAATTTTGGCCTGAATGAGGTCACTAGGAAATAGGGGCCACAGGAAAGACATTTTTCACTTGAAAGAAAGATAGAGATGAGGTGCTGAAAAGTTGGTGACGTGGGATTGATTATCATTAATGAATAAAGAAACTGCTTTGGGCCTATAGCAGAGCTATAGGGGAACAGAGCTGGGTGGGAAAAAATAAATGGAATGCTGGTAGAAAGGAGGTGGAGTGAGAGGCCTGCCAAAGACGCTGGGAACTTTACCCNGAATAAAGAAACTGCTTTGGGCCTATAGCAGAGCTATAGGGGAACAGAGCTGGGTGGGAAAAAATAAATGGAATGCTGGTAGAAAGGAGGTGGAGTGAGAGGCCTGCCAAAGACGCTGGGAACTTTACCCSGTAAGCCACAGCCACATGGTGATACACAGATTAATGGAGATGGGTTAAATTAATATGTAAGAGTTAGCCAATAAGAAGCTAGAGCTAATGGGTCAAGCAGTGATTTAATTAATACAGTATCTGTGTGGTTATTCTGGGGCTGAGCAGCAGGAAATCAACAAGCAGCTCTCTCCTCCAACAAGTTGGGTTGGTGGTTAAGGGTGCTTCTTGTTCTTCTAGGGGACCCAACCGCTACATCAGACAGATCGCAATTGCTTGTAATTCTAGCTCCAGAGGATCTGACCCTTTCTTCTAACTTTGCTAACCTGCACATGTGTGGCAGACAGATACATAAATAGAATGAAATAAATAAATAAATAATACTTTTTAAAAATGATGGAGCTATGGATATAACATCCACATAGTTCAGCCAATAAGCCCACCAGTCCTTCAAGTCTCCATAAAAGAAAAATAAACACATAAAATATAAAACAATAAAAATGACGATGTTTCAAACATTTGACAGGATGAAGGTAATCCCCACCACATTCTTTCAATAGGAAATGAAGGAACAAATTCATGGAAGGTAATTCTGGGGCCCACGGTGGGCAGAGATTTCCTGTGCTGGCAGTTGCTTTCAAATAACCACTCAGAGGATTAATATTAATTTTAAATGCTCATCCAGTAGTTCAGGCTTATTACTAGGTAACTCTTATAGTTTAAATTAACCCATATTTCTTATCTATGTTTGCTGTGTGGCTTGGCACCTTTTCTCTGTATGGCAATGTTCATCTTGCTTCTCTGCGTCTGCTGACAACTCTAGACCACACACTTCTTCATTTCTGCCTTCTCTCTCTAGTTCTCCCTCTAACCTTATCCTGTCCAGCTATTGGTCATCCAGCTTCTTTATTAAACCAATGCAAGGGACAAATCTTCACAGTGTACAAAAAGATTATTCCACAGCAGCCCACAATATCTAATCTTCCAATTGTAAACCTTTCTCACAAGCTGGGGAGGTAGCTCAGTGGGTAGACCGCTCACCTTGTAAAGCATGAAGACCCTCAAATTCAGTTCGCAGAACCCTCACAAGGAAAAACATGGCCTGGTGGTATGCATTTGTGATCCTAGCACTGTGGAGGTGGAGGTGGAGGTAGGTGACTCCCTGGCTCCCTGGCCTGCCAGATAGCTTACTTGGTAAGTTCCAAGCCACAGAAAGAGTATGTCTCAAGAAAAAACAAACAAAAAAGATGGATAGTGTCTGAGGAATAACAACCAAAGTACTCTAGACTTAGCAAGTATGTGCACACACACACACACACGCCACACCCAAGTGAGCACATAAATGTTCTTAGACCTGCATGTAATCATACTAAGGCTAAGGGAAAATACTTACACACCGTATTTTTATCCCAGAGAAGACTACACACCATATTTTTATCCTAGAGAAGAGCTTCGGTCTCAGGGTAGTCTGGAGGGATGTTAAAGGGTGGAGTGTTTGATGGGCATAAAGCAGTGAGATTGATCCCTGCCCTTTAATAAGCAGAGCCAGTGCTGGTCAGCTGCTCTACAGGATTCAAGGCACTGAATTCTATCAGTGACATTATGAACTTATATGATATTGGAACGTGGAGACAGAGAGATCAGAAGTTCAGGGTTATCTTTGACTACAGAATGAATTCAAGGTCAGCCTGGGCTACAAAATGAGAGAGAGAAAAGCACAGCACAGGAAAACTCAATATGAATGAATGGTTTTACCAGCTCCTTTATTTTGTCACGTCCCATATCTATCAAGCCTCACTCCACGGACTTAGGGAGAAACACACTGTTGGTCCTGGCTTACACAGTGTGGAAGAAGCTGCTGTAAACCTTTACACACACACCTTAGTTCCAAACCTGCCTGAGGATGCCACTGTAATTGAGATGCTTTGGGAGGTACATGCATCAGTGATCATTTTACAGACGTCTCGGATTTTGAATTCTGCTAGCCTAGAATGAGCACGCTTGCTTCTCTCTGCTTCTCTCTCTCTTGCACGCCTCTCAGCTCACAAATGTGAATCGGGAGCTTTTGCACATCCCCACAGCATGTTGAGCAGTTCAGTGCCCTCTAGACGACAGGATGGCCTTGGAATCTTGGCTGTCCCTCAGCATCTGCCATGTTAATCTCACAATCTATTCCTGCAGGTAGCTGCTTGCAAACACAATTGGGTGCTGTACCCTTTGGGAAGGCTCAAGTGAGCCCCATTACCTGCTCTGAGGCTGTGTTAAAACTGGTCATATCCCACCTGTGAGAAGAAAATGAGGCAGGTTAAGCCAGAGGAAGTGAAAAACGTCACCAGATGCACAAGACACAGTGGCCTGTGCTATTTAGTAAGGAGAAGGACTGGAGCCTGGATCCATTAAGTTAGGGTGGAGTTGGATCATTTTAAGATCATTAACAAAGATTTTCGTCAACTGAGAGAGAACCTATTTCCTCTGTAGAAGTTTTGTAAAGTGTGGTGCTCTGCTCTTGCAAAGTATGTCTCCACAGCGCTGTGGAAGACTGATGTGTTTGGAATGAGACCAGACCACATTTGCATCACACTTTGCGATTTCATCCACTGTTAAATAGCACTGCCAGGCTTTGAATGTGAATGACCAAATATTAATTTCACAATTTTTCCTAACACACACATGGGGTCTAGGACCCGCAGCAGATGGAATGTTGTGTGGTAGGAAATTCATATTTAAGATGTTGGTGACCTGCTGTCTGAAAGGATTAGCCTTGTGGGCAATGAAACCAGAAAGGCGGGTTATACTATTTCAAAAGAACATCTTAAGATGGTTCTATAGGTTGAGGCCTCAGGCACGCACAACATAAAAGTGTTCGTTACAGCTGTGGCCTACCGAGGCTGTATGCTTTTTTTTCCTATTGGACGATAAAGCTGTCGTGGGAAGGCCATCGCTGAGAGACAAGATAGAGAATGAATCTTTCACCAACTTCATCCTGGTGCAGACAAATTTTTTCACACAGGAAACTACTTCCTCACAGAGGACACTACTTCCTCACAGAGGACACTACTTCCTCACAGAGGACATTACTTCCTCATGCAGGAACTGCAAACAGGGCCACCATGGGAGAGCTGTGGCTAACCAGCATTATCTAGATTCCACAGAACTACAGGCTCAATACCTAGGACTGAGCACTGACTAATCAGGGGCACTGTATTTGCATCATAGAAAGTGCATGCTGGGAATTTTTTCCATTTAGATGCTTCTAAATGGAAAATACCAGAGCCATCTTGAGCATTCTTCTCCTACTCTGACCTCTGCTCTGTGCTCTGCAACACCCTGAGCAAAATTATTTTCCTCACATTCTTATGCTTCCTCCATGACTGAAACTTGACATGGAACTAGCTTATTCATCTCAAGTGACTGCTGCTATGAAGTGGGAGGAAAGAGCAGTCAGCTTTACGGAAAGAGTGCGAGCAGGAACTCCATGTTCTAGGCACAGCAGCACGTTGAGAGAGAGAGTTCTAGTCATGACGAAGCCCAGGAGTGTGCCGCATGACAAGAGGGCACTCAGTGCAGCCAGAGCTCACTTCTGATCAGCCTGCACTAGCATACTCGGAAAAGAACAAGGAAGAAATCGTCATTCATGTAGAATCGTAGGCTTAAATGATTGAGAAGAAACTCTCTGTCGTCACATATGCTGAGTTCGGCCTCCATATTCAGATATATAAAACCTTTCCCCATCTCCGACTAACTACAACTTCCCCATGTCACTGGTCCCTTAAGTCTCAAGTGGACGTAATTGTGTTATTTTCTTGCAGACAGCTCATGAAGGTTAAATGGGAAAAATCAGAGTAAGCACATGACGAGTCGGCGCTTACTCTTCATTACCTTCGTGTGTGGGATCGAGGCCATCACTATTGTCCTCCATTCTGCTCCACAACTTGGTAGAGGAGAAAATGCTATTTACTAGTCCAACATGCTCTAAACAAGGACAAGATGGTGAAGACATAACTGTACAAAGGAAAGCAAAAGGTCTTGGTGTGGCTGACACCAATGGAGTTCCTTCAAGCTGGTATCTACACTACTTATCACCTTTCCCTAATCCTTCAGATCCCAGCCACTTGAGCGGGTTTCCTCCAATTACACAAATGGAGGAATTAGTTCCCTTTCCCTCTGAGTTGCTTGGCTACACCATGCTTATGCCTACTTGTAAGTCTTCATCTTCTTCTCACTTAGTTTTCGTTTCATTCTGGGACTCTCTCGCTAGTTAATTCAGGGAAACTTCTAATGATTCATTTCTAATTCCAAATTAGACACAAGTACTTTTGACATGACACATAGTTCTGGAAATGCTTATTTATGTTGAAACCAGAAACTATTTTAAAGCGGTATCTCCACTTTTGGTCAAAATTGATTTTGTTTTATTTTTATGTATACACACATACACGCACACAAACACACACACCTGAAGAAGCCAGAAAAGGACATTGAGTACCTGGAGCTGGAGTTGCAAGGGACGAGTGACTGCCAAACATGAGTGCTAGGAACCAAATGGATCTGAGTCATCTTTCTAGCCCTAACGAAATACGTTTATGGGCAGTAAGACACCAGACACAAACACACTCAAGTGTAGACATATAACCTTACACCAACACTGGAAACCTCACAGACATATAACCTTACACCAACACTGAAAATCTCACTTTATGGTGTAGGTTTTGGAGGGAAACAACACGGTATTACGTTCAGTATGGGATCTCAAACAACCCTACTCCCTCTGTTAGGCTCCAGAAAAGAACACAGAAGAGTCTGGTGTGTCCAGTCATAGGAGATATTGCAGAAAGGGAGCTCCCTTTCTGCGGTCAGTGAAAAGAAGGTGTGTGCCCCTCTGACACAATGGTGACAGGAAGCCTTGGAATTGTATGGATGTGTTTTCAAAACTTCTGTCTCAGGAAGTTGTCTGCAGGACCCTTCACACACACACTCCCTGGTGCACGATGCATTTTGAGTTGTGCTGTATTGAAGTGCATAGTAAAATTTATCATGCAAACCTATGAAATTCCAGACTGCTTTTTAAGAAATTCAAATACAGAGGACAAGGCTTTCTGAAGTTTCTGGAATAATAGGACCAAGAAAGCAATCTAGGGCTGAAGATAGGTTCAGGGATTGTTTCTTTTGCTCTTGCCAAGGACCAGAGCTCAGTTCCTACCACTAATACCAGGAGACTCACAGTTGCCTGTAACTCTAGCTTCAGGGAATGGGATAGCTTCTTTTGGCCTCACTGGCACCTAAACGCATATGCAAAAGCCGTACACATAGACATACGCATAGTTAAAAAGAAGTCTTTTTTTTTCTTTTTAAGGAAAGTAACCTGAACTAGACACTTTATGCCAGGAAATGAAGAGGTGGAGAAATATTGCAGTTTTCTTTGTCTGTTCGTTATTTGTATGACACACGCACGCACGCACACACCACATTTTTTGTGGTGATAGTAATTCAAAAATACATGGCCTTTGAATCACCCCCCAAGTAGCCCTTTCTGTTGTTATTGAAGGGGAATTCGCTATCTTTTGTTGTTGTTGTTCTTAAAATCAATGTTTGGGGCCATAAGGAGGCTTGGATAATAATAAATTCCTTTAAAAGACAAAAATGTGTTTTTCCCAAATCTGTTGCCCGGAACAGACAAAGCAGCATCTTCCCTAGGGGGAAACAAGGAACAAATGGTGATGTCAACACAGGAAGGCTGTTGTGAGGAGACAGCCCTGCCACCCTGCCAAGAGAAAAGCAGGAAGCCAGGCCTGCTGGCCCTGGGGAGCCAATGAGAAGCTTTTTGTGGAGCCAGCAGAGAGAAAGAAGCACCCCCTGTCGTCCCCCCCCATGCAGGTCAAAGATGACTTCTCAGGCTTCTCCATTCCTACATGCAAGATCAGTTTCTAAATCTGTGTGCAGTGCCAGGGATAAAGCCCTGGTGCCCCCGTGCCTGCTCTCCCCATGGCAATGCTGGAAGATGGGGAAAGGACCTTACCAGGCTTTGCAAAAATTGTCAAATGATTAAATAGGCTGTCTCTAGGGGGAAAGGAGCTTGCACCGTCTGTTAGGACTGTTGGTCTAGCTAAGGAAGAAGTCTGATGTCCCGGATCCCCTCTCTGCATAATTTCATGACAGCATAGGCTGGGAAGAATCTACAGGCTGGGGCTCAGAAAGGTTCATGTTAAATATAGGCCATGTGTTTGGTTGGTTGTTTATGTGTAGGGTCTAACATGGGCCAGCTCTCTAAAGAGCAGAACATAGATAACCTTGAACACCTGATCCTCCTCCTACCTTCACCTCCCAAGGGCCCTGATTAACAGTGTATGACATCACACCCAGCTTGTGCCTTGTGAGCACGGAACCCAGGGGTTGGCCAGCACTGTACCCACCGAGACAGGGAAGTACATGGCACATGACTCTGCTGCTGTAGATCACACAGTACCTGCTGATGTCTGGTTCCCTCATGACAAAGGGCAGCAGCCAGACATACAGTTCTTTGGCGCCTGGCCAGGTCTCTTCCTTTAGGTTCCCCAGCTCCCAGCTGGGCCAGGTGTCTAGTTAGAAAAGTAATAAAGTAAACCAGCATTTCCTACAAGTCAGTTGTGTGTTCGAAGTTGGAAGCACCAGGCAGAGGCTCATGCATGTTCCAGTTTGTCCTTGTGGCCTCCAAGTCAGATGCCTGGAGCTCTTCCACATTCGTGTCTTGTCCTTCTTCCTTGATTGGTTTTCCTGCTCACTCCAGACTCCACACCAGTTGGAAGCACAGCAGAATACAGAATAGCTTAACTACCTCCCAGAACCAGGAAAAGTCAAATCTTTCTAATTGGCATGTTATTCCTTGCTCCTGCTGATGTGTCTACAGCCAAACCTATCTGATGCCATCTGACGGTAGGTGTGAATCTACTAGTGTTAAAGGAACTGGGCTTGAGCTGGTAACCAACCAGATAGTTGTCTGAGGGAAGATGGATCTGCTGAGGTTTGATAAGATCAGTCATGAAAATACAGTTATAATACCAGACAATGAGGTGGGAACAGACAGCAAGAAATAGGACTTCTAAAGAGGCAAAAGCAGCAATTGGAAACATTTAGAATCCTGAATAAAGTGTTTCAAGGAACAGGTATTGACATTCTGTGTTTAGATGTGTGCGTGCTTATGTGCACTTGTAAAAGTGCATGTGTGGATATTTATCTGCGTACACAGAGACAGGCCAACAGCACACTACCCAGCAGCCATATCTATGAGGCTCATTGTTAGGTTATATTTCCATTTATTTAGTCAAGTATCTGTGTGTGTGGTGGGGGGGTGCGTCACCATAGTGGAATCAGCACTTACATGGGACTAACTGGTAACACTGAAGAAGTCTGAGGTGGGGGCCAGCCTGCTGTTTCTCACACACCGTCTGACCTGCCACCCGATTTTTAAAAATCTATTGTTTGCTTATTGTTTTGTTTTTGTGTTTTTTTGTTTGTTTCTTGTTTGTTTGGTTCATGAGCTAAGAGTAATTTTACCTTTTTAAATGGTTGAAACCAGTCCATCTCTAGCCATCATGGTACACACCTGCAATTCTAACACTCTGTGGAGCGGAGGCAGGAGGATTGCAGGAATTTTGAGGTCAAAATTTTTTGAGATTGTCAAAAATAAGAATGGAGAAAAATGAAAAGGATTATTTTAAAGTATTTTATTTTATAATAGTTCATACGAATTATATGGAGCCAAGGGTAGCAATGTCCACACGTGTAGTTGTATTGGAACAAAGCCACTGTCCTTTGCTTGTTATCTGTTCACATAGCTGTGGCGACACAAAAGAGAGCAGCTCTTCCATAGAATGTCTGCTGTAACCCTCTCCAGAACATCTCCTACCTCTGATCTGAGGAAGCCCATAACTAAACCAAGAAAGAAGATGGAATATTCTTGGAAGAGTGCACTAGGGCTGTCTTGAAGATGAGCTAAGAGCTCAGCATACCCACCTCCCTGCCATGCTTTCAGGACTGTGAGTGTGTTGGCGTTAACACACTCACGCCACCCAAGAGCCTCCTGTGGGCAGTGCTCTATGATCTATTTATGGAAACACACAAAAAAGACAGAATAACCGCTATGGCTTTAATCTCAGCAACAGTAAAAAAGAAATTTATTTCTAGTTGGAAATAATCTCAGACTGGCATTCCTCAGGGCAAGAGGGCCGAAACTAGAATTAATATTATTAGTTTATTAAATATCTTATTCAAAGCAGAAACTTTAAAGCTTTAAAACTTATATGGGAAGAGAAAATAGAAACAGAGTTCGTACCCAGACACCCCCCCCAAAAAAGAACCCACCACCACACAGTACACCTCTTTTCTTTGTGAATCAGCCGGCACCCAGATT
>LOJH01040469.1:0-14610 GCA_001685095.1 Ellobius talpinus
CTTCCAGTCTCTCTAAGCAACCTTTCAAGACAGCCAAACTAAATCCATGTCAAGACCTGTGAGACTGCACAACCATACTATTCCACTCCCACACACACACACACACACACACACACACACACACACCTTCAGATAGAGCAGTGATGTTTCCCCTGTTTGTCTGAGGTTCTGTCCTGTTTTTTTCATAGCTTGCCACTGTGATCATTGCTTTTGCTGTCAGCAAACTCTTCATCATCAACTTCACTCGAGATCCAGGAGCTTCAACACTCTGCCTTATCAAACTGGGTGACTTAGCATCCCAGAAACATCATCCTTGCATTTCGGGCAGCTGGGAGCTAAGATCAAAGTCAAGGTGCTAACAAGATCTGGTTCTTTTTTGGAGATTCTGAGGGGGCGTCTGTTCCATGCTTCTCTCGTGACTCCAGTGACTTGCTGGCCCCCTTGGTGTCCTTTGATGGTAGCCTCTGCATCCATCTTCCCACAGTCCTCTCCTCTCCATGTGCCTATTTTACTAAACCTCATTCTCCTCATTGGATTAGGCCCATCTTAACCTAGGCTGATTGTTGGAGGAGGGGCCGCTTGTTGGTTCCTGCCCACTTAGCCCCGAAATAATCACACAGAAACTATTCATTAAATCACTGCTTAGCCCATTAGCTCTTGCTTCTTATTGGCTAACTCTTACATATTAATTTAAACCATTTATATTAATCTGTGTATCACCATGAGGCTGTGGCTTACCAGGGAAAGTTCCCAGAGTCTGTCTCCGGTGGAGGCTACATGGCTTCTCTCTGACTCTGCCTTTCTTTCTTCCAGCATTCAGCTTAGTTTTCCCCACCTAGCTCTGTTCCCCTATAGCTTGCTATAGGCCCAAAGCGGTTTCTTTATTAACCAATGATATTCGCAGCATACAGAGGGGAATCCCACATCACCTGGTCTAAGCTGCCTGGCAGCCAGGACACAAGTGGACTTCCTTCCAACAGACGTCATCTTAGTGAGACTGCATTTAAAATGGCTAGAACTTCAAATAACATAACAATCACAAGTTCTAGGTGAACAAAATTTGGGGGAAAGGGTGTGGGTAGAGATGTGGATACTATTCAACTTATAGATTTATATACAGTATTGAAAATGATAAAGAGAGATAATCACGGGTCCCTTGAGATTGTATCACCCATAGAAATTAGCTCTATATGGAACTCTGTCAGTTTCATAAATGAAAAAACAAACAAAAAACCTGAAATTTCCAAGTCGTACTGGGAAAAGTGACTTTACCTAGGACCCACGTCTTATCTTAGTTTTAGCCTTGTGCCTTTTCTTCATTTTTACTGCTAGCCATAGTATTAGAATATCCATTCCCATTTACATTCGAGCATGGAAATTCGCTCTTTCCAATCATGTTAGACACTCTGACTGGTTTATAAGAAGAAATAAAATAATCTGTATGCTTGGTGCGTAGCTGTAGTAAGTACATAATGGAGTCCGTATGGTAACTGTTCCTTTCCTGCCTTCCACTCTCTCCAAACTTCACAGCACAAAACAAGATGCATTGGGAATTATCAATAAAGGTGAGGGGTAAGATACATTGACTTCCATCCCCGTTTTGCCAAATGCTTATTGTTAGCAATACCCTCTACTCTCTTCTTAGTGTATGTGGCTAGGCTCCATTTAATTCTACGACCATTAATTGAGCATTTCCCACGCATCGGGCCCTAGCCTAGGCATTGAGAGCAGAGGCAAAGGATTTCAAAGTGGAATCAGATACAGTCCCCGCCATCAGGCAACGTGGAGTCTTGTGGTGTATTAATAGTGAGCTGACATTCAAATCACAGTATGATGGATGCTCTAGAAGAGGGAAAAGTGGAGTGCTTTGACAGGAACGACAGTATGATGGATTCTGCCTGGGGTGCAGGGAAGAGTTTTCACCAAATGCCATTAGAAGGGGAGCCTCCACGAGAAACAGGAATGGGGGCGGGGGGTGGAAATAAGTTCCTGGACAGAGGAAAGAGCAGAAGCAAAACACTCTGATGGGAAAGTATGTCTGGATGCGAACTGTGCTGGCCCGAAGACAGCGAGGGGAGAGGAGGGAGGTGAAAGACTGGGTCCAGGCCACCGTGGAGGCCGCTCCTTTCTGTAGAAGAGCAGAAGTGTGGGCACATCTCTGTGTCTAGTTCCGCCTGGTTTTAACCCCAGTTCCCCACACATACCAGTGATGTTCTCTAAGAAAGTTAGCCATTCTTCAAGCCTGCATTCAGTGTACCAATGCAAGGGAAATTCTTCCACTCCTAACTGCTGTAAAGATAAGATCATGCAAGCATAACCCCCAATATTCTTGCTTATTACCATTGATCATGTATACAAGGGGATGGGGGGCGGGGGCGCGGGTTAGTTTGGTTTGGTTTGATTTTTCACCAGATGGTCACAAGTCCCTAAAGATTTAAAGCAAGAAATTCTTGTTAGGCCTAGTGATAGAAAGACAATTCTAAATCAAGGGGCAGCTGGGAGGAAAAGCAGGTGGACCCAAGCAGATAAGACAGGGCATGGAAATAAAGCAACCTGCTAGAGGGCATAGAAGGAAAGCCAAAGCATTAAGAGTGGTGTGGTTTTGAGCCACATACAAAGAATAGTTTCAGTCCTTGAATCATTCATGAACGCACAAAACTTGAGACCAAAGAAAATTCTGGAAAGCTAGGGAGAGAGTTCAATTTTAAGTTTCTACGGAAGATCTGGGGGTGAGGATGCCGTGCAAGACATTGGCCCTATGGTCTGAAACTTCTGTCATCATATGGTGGGAACATATGACGTGACGGAGGGCCATAGCCATCAAGAGTATGCAGAGAACTGGATGCAGTGGTGCACGCCTTTAATCCCAGCACTCAGGAGGCAGAGGCAGGTGGATCTCTGTGAGTTCGAGGCCAGCCTGCTCTTCAGAGCAAGTTCCAAAACAGCCAGAGCTGTTACATAGAGAAACCCTGTCGCTCAAACAAGCCAAGAGTTTGCAGAGAAAGATGAGAAGCAGGCAGATGAAAACCTGGGGAACGGTAAGATTTAAGAGGAAAGCAAAGCAATTTAGATAGTATCTGCCTTCCATTGTATGTTACAAATCGGTCCCTCTACACAACCTGCCAGCCATTGTCTTCCGGTGTATATAAGGCAAGAGACAAAATCATGTTCCACCCATGGTCATAATCACAAGTGGGCTATGGCAAGCCTATACTCTAGTCTCTTGACCTTCAGTATAGGTTCCTTCTGCCATGCCACACTGGCTCGCCCAAGATGCACACAGCAAGAAGCTGCCTTGGGAGGCGCTTGACTGACACCCTCTCCTACCTTTCCCAATGCAGCCTCATTTTTCTCTGTCTGCAGGAATGACCTGGTGACAGCTCCCAGCCAGCTAATGAACCAGCAGCGTTGTCTGCTGTGCCTTCTTAATTTCCCCCAAATGTGAGTTCCCCACACGTGGCCACAACTCTAGGCAAAAATGCATCATGCTCTCAGCAAGACGCCCGGAAACCAGGGAGAGACTGATGGGGGCACCTGGTGCGCAATCTGTGGCTCTGTGTACTTGAGTGGAGTCTTGGGTTATGATTAGGAGAAGAGAGTAAACAGGACCACCCGCCCAATATTTGCCTCCGTAAGTAGGGCAGTCAGGGCACCCTGCCTCTTGAGCTCTCTCTCCTGAGGGCTGCAGCAAAGCAAACTCATGCCCTGCCTATGCATTCACAGGGTTAGGTGCACCCTGGCCTGTGTGTTGTTACATTGGAGTCAACTCACGAATGGATTCATCACTGTACTTAGTGCAAAGCCCTGGACGTACTAGAAAGCATCAAAGGATAGAAATATGATCAGATGAAACCTCTGCCCAGAGGGCACATTGCAGCTGTTTGGGGAAGACTCCAGGCCTCTGGCAGCAATCTCTTGACACATGTGTACCCGTACATGTGACACCTCAACTCCAATATCCAAAAGGCATCTGTTGATGGCACCAAAAGCGACTCATGAGCAGTGCCTTGATGCCCACAGATCTGCTTGCCCCGTGGTCACCCTCATCTTGCTGAACGTAAGCTCTTTTAAGCTAGTGGCTCAAGCTAATACATCATGACCACTGTCTTCCAGACTTCCACACTCTCCAATCCCTTTGTTTCTCCCTTCAGTGCAGACCCTAAGTCTGCTCCCCAGCTTCTAATCAGTGCCCGTCTATCTGGAGCAAATGTCAGCTTTCTCCTGTCGCCAGCCAGCTCCCAACTCAGATGATCTGATTAGCCCCACCCTCCAGTCTCCCCTGGTCTGCTCTGCACCTAGTACTCACAGGAGCCTCCTAAGACCTACACAGGTCATGGTATTCTCTGTTACCATTCTTCAAATCTCCTGGTCCCCCTGTGATGCCCAAAGCAATCTTTAGTTTGCCCACATACCTTTCTTCCCCCATTCCTCCTAGCCTTAGGCTTGGCTGATTGCTATGTCTAATGTAGCCCCCAACATTTACAGTACCCTCATCCTGCCTGTTTACAGAGCTTTTATCTCTACCTGATCTTATATGCGTTCCTTGTTTATAACCTCCTGTAATTTAACACCGCCCCTGGAAGTAAAAAGATTCTGTCTCATGCACCATTCTGTCACTATCATCTAAATAAAACAAATCACACAGTGAGCATTCAGTGAACATCTGTTAGAGACAGAGAGAGAAACAGGAGGAGGGAGGGATGGGAGGTGGATGATGTATCCTGGTGACATCACAGCAGCCCGGGGAGGAGAAGGCAAGTGTGTTCCCACTGAGCATATCCCCACGGGACCTAGCAGGACAGTGCAGAGTGTCCATGGCAGAGCTACTCTTAGGCTATTTTTCTGGTTGAACCAGTATCCCTGAGGGTTGTGACTGAGTTCTTTTCAAACAAGGTTATGTTGATTGCTAATCAAAATTTAAATACTAACCTGTGGAATTCTGTAGAATTTCCAGAGAGTTTGCTCATGTCAATTTCTCGTGACAGCCCGTGAAACTCTGGGAAGGAGAGAGCAAAAAAGCACGTCTTAGTGGCTTTTATTTCTTGGTTGAAGTCACTAAGGTGTCGCGAGATTAAGGATTTAAGCCCTATAGTAAGACATCAGGAAGGCCTGAATCAAAGCTTCTCAGTATCAGAGATTCACTATGCCAGAAATAACCAAACTGTCACTCTAGAGAGCAACCCAGGGTCCTCACAACATTCCAGTGACTGCTGGGGTAGGTAGAATTGCTTATTGCAAAAGGAGACTTTGAACAAACTTGACCTCCTGTGACCAAGTGAGGAAATAGCCACCTTCAGCTATGATCTGGCCAGAGCAGGGACACCTGTGCGTCACTTTGCAAGGGCTAATTTTCTTAAACCATCACACCAGGCATTGTGAGGGATAATTTGGTCTCTGCTAGTAAGATGGGACCTGGAATTACTGAAAACTGCTTTTCATTACTGGATGGAGAAGTCCCCCCACGCCTGCCCCAAATCAAAGGAGACTGCTTCTCTGAATGATGGATCTGAGCTTGCACTCACATGCTGGGCAGAAAGACAATGATAAGAAATTAACTGAAATAATGAAATGCTCTGCAATTAATGGGATTGTTGTGATTTCTATGGAGACACGCCCCCTCTCCAAACCTCCAAAGATTATTTAGCTATAGTGTTGATGCTAGAGTTTGGAACAAAGCCTTGCAGGGTTTTAATTGTGGGCAAATCAGCACAGTCCTGCTCACACTTACATAACATTTTTTTACATTTTGTTTAAATGGGATAACATACAGTTGTCTGATGTTTTTTTAAGAGTGACATGATTATACTACTGCTTTTGAAAATGCGTAGCTCGTACATGAAGTTGATCATGCCCTGTGACGTCCATCCATTCTTTAGAATCTGGCAAAATAAATTCACGCTGTCTTCAGGTCTAGAAGGTTGTAGTGAAAGAGCCCCCAGGCAACCTGCTTGAAATTCCTAGTCTCCACATACAAAAGCAGAGCTCAAGAGGTACGTTGGTTTCTCATTTGTCAAAGGTAAACTCTCTCCTCTGCCCTTAGAACTTCTCAACAAATGGGACAAGGTTCCCCAAGGGTCAAAAGAAAGGATGGGCATCCAGTGGGGTATTTGAAAGGGTCTAATGCCATGCTTAGCATCTCAAGCGATGAGTGTCCCCACTCTCAAAGTGACCTTCTTCTCAGTGTCCCAGCATTGTGTGGCCCACGGTTTAGGATGATAGCAGAGATGACAGAGAGATAGAAATGGACATGTCTTCAATAAAGGACAATCATGAGAGATAGCGACAATCGAAAGCGATCTCTTGGGGGTAAGAATTAGCTAAAGGGAAGTCACAGCAAGTGACTGCAGAGTAGTTACTAAGCAATCTTCTGATGACCCAAGTATACAAATGTTTTGAGCTGACAGTCTCCTAGGGCAGACAGTATTATCATTCCCGTCTTACGGATGAGAAAGATGAGGCCAGGAGAGGCAAAAACCCTTTGCCAAAGTGCTGAGCTAGGGAGTACAGGGTAGGCATGAAGATGTATGAACTCTGCCTGGAACTGCTGGTCGGCTCCGCACCGCAGCCTGCTCTGATTGGGCAGTCAGAGATTAGTCCCTCCCATCATCTGGGAGTTGCCGTGTCACCGAGGAAGGAACACATTCAGAGATGGAGAATTGCCGAGAGCCTGATGAATACATTTTCTCCAGATTTCGGGAGATATAAACCTTATTTACACAGGGAGTTTTCCGTATTTCATTAATATTTTATTCATTTATGTGGCATGTATGTGTGCACATGCACATGTATGAATGTGTGTGTAGGCCAGAGGACAACCTCAACTTCAATTATCGTCTCAGGAACACTATCCAGACACTTTGAGGTAGGGACTCCTTGGCCAGGATGAAATTGACCAATTGATCTCTAATTGGCCAATTCTGCAAGATGAACTAGACAGTGAGCCCCTGGGATCCTCCTCTTCCCACCTCTCCAGCACTGAGATTCCCAGCACATCTCACTGAGTGTGCAACTTATTTAGGTCTTACATAGGTTCCAGGGCCCAAGCTCAGGTCTTCACACTTGCAAAGCAAGCAATTCACTCCGTGAGCTATTATCTCAATATCCCTTTTTAGTTTAATATATTTTTAGCTAGTACAGGAAAACAAACAAACCAACAAAAATACACCTATTTACGAGGCACCACGCAATACTTCGAGACACGCATTGTGTGTGTTTTTAAAGCCTATTTTCTCCTCAAGCCTCATGTTTTTATGGTAGTAACATTCAAATATTTGCTTTGAGAGACACATAGGGCATTATCTCTGGCTGAATGGCATTCCGTTGTGTATATATACCATACCTTCTTTATCCATTCATCAGTGAAAGAGCAGGGAGGTCATTACCCGTCTCTTAGCTGCTGTGAGCGGTACTATGGTCAACATGGGAGTGCTGATGTCTCTTCATGCTGATTTCCTTGCCTTTGGATATGTGCTCAGGAGTGAGCTTGCTGGTTCACAAAGCAGTTCTGTCTTTAGCTCTTTATTTGCCGTCAGGGGTATACTCATCTCCATCCTCACCAACAATGTGCCAGAAGTGCCTCTTCCTCCACATCCTTGCTAGTGCTTGTTATCTCTTGTCATTGTAGGCCTGCCCATGCTTTCTGGACCATGCTGATGCCTCACTGTGCCTTTGATGTGATTTCCATGGAGACAGTGACATTGACCATTTGTTTTTCATGTAACTGTTGCCTGTTCCTATGTCTGCTTTTCAACGATGTCTATCCAGCTCTATTCCCCAATCCGTTTTAATTAAATTTGTTCTTTGACATTTTCATATGTGTATACAATGCTTTCTGATTCCCTTCGCCCCCTACCATCCCGTGTCTTCCTCCTACCCTTCTCACCCCCTCTCCTGCCTACAAGTCCCCTTTTTCATACCCATGTGTTTCTGTTTTGTTTGGAAACCAAGCGAGTTTACCCAGGGCCATCTGTATGAACGTGGGTTTGGAACTCTCCGTTGGAGCCCGGTGGGCTCACCAGTGGTTACTCAACCATTGCCGAGATTTTAATTGGGTTATTTCTGGTTTTGTTATTAGTGTTGCTTTTACTATCAGACTGCTGGAAGTCTTCACATATCCTGGATGAATTAACCCCTTGTCAGGGGTGCAGTTTGCAAGTGTTTCTTCCCCATTCTGCAGGCTGCATCATTCATTGCTGTGAATCATCTCTTTAGTTTGATATAATCTTGTCTATTTTTGCTTCTGTTCCCTATGTTTTGAGGTCCTATTTGAACAGTCGCTCTCTATCCAAGTGTTTCAATGAATCTCCCCTATGTTGTCTTTTGGAAAGTTTATCCTCTAGCACTTTACACTCTGGTCCATTCATGAGGATTTTATGACTGATGATGGATAATATTCGAGTCTTGTTCTTCTGCATGTGTGCTTCCAGTTCTTCCTAGCACCGTACATTGAAAGGGCTGCTTTGAGTGTAACATATGCTTTATCTTGCATTAAACATATGCATTAAAACTTAACTGACTGTAGATGTTTGGGTTGATTCCTCGGCTCTCTAGCCTGTTCTGCTGATTATTCTGCTTAAGAGTGGCGTCTGCACAAAGCTGGTTACTATGGCTTTGTAGTCTATTTTGAAATCAAGTAGTGCAATGCCTTTGTTCGTTTTGCTCAAGATGACTGGCTGATCAGCAATTTTCAGTGTCATGCAAATTTTAGGGATTTTTTCCCAGTTATGTAAAGAAGGTCAGTGATACTTTAATGGGTGTGCAGTAGGTCTGTGGATGACTTTAGGTGGTATGAAGAATGCTGATTCATCCACTTCATGAGCATGCAGTCCCATGTTCTTGGCTGTGTGTTCTTTTTAGCTTCTTTCATCAAGATTTTGTAGTTTTGTCTTACAGATCTTTAGCCTCTTTGATGAGAATGAGCCCTAAGCATTTGTTTAACTAGTTTGAATGGGGCAGCATTTTGATTTCTGTTTCTTTTTTAATATACTATTGACATATAGCACCACTACTGATTTTTCTGGGGTGATTTTGTGTCCTAAAACTTTGATAAATTCACTTATTGGCTCTCATAGAGTTTGGCTGAGTCACATAGTATGGAAATGGTGGCAATTTGACTTTATTTCTTCCAGCTTGGACGCCTTCATGACTTTCTCTTGCTTGATGGCTCTGACTGAAGTTATGTTGAGTAGACGTGGAAACACACACAGTCTTTCCTGGTCCAAGTGTTGGAAAGCTTTCTGCTTTCTTCATTCAGTCTGATGCTCCCTGAAGACTTATCGTACATGGCAGCTTTATTATATGAAGTACATTCTTCCTAGACTTCATTTGCGCAGAATTATTTTTTAATCATGAAGAGACATCTTAATTTTCTCAAGCGCCTTTTCTACATCTGTTTACGACTGTAAACCTTAACATATATGTAAAACTTTTCTAAGCAGAACCTTTGCCATAGAAAGGTAAAGACATCAGGAATAAAAAAGGAAGTACTTGCTACTTTTGGAGCTTCTAGCATACTCAATGTATCTTACATATACTCATGTCATCTTCATCCAGTGAGGAACTCCGGGGCTCAGAGAAATAAAGCTGCCTGGTCCCAGGTCTTATAGCTCACACGTGTTCAACTTCTTTGTTTGCTTGGCCCTAGAGTCCTTCTTCTAACTGCTGTAATACACGACTTCTCTGGTCAGGGTCTCACTCTGCGCTTAGTTAGTTGTTAGTTATATATCAAATGCTTAGGACACTCTCCAGGGCATATAAGCAGATACAGAGCTGGGCTTTAAAATCCCATGCTGTTCTGGGCACAATATAAGCTGGCATACCTGACAAGGACTCAACTCTCTCAGGCTATTCATAAGACAGGCCATCACTGGCAGTGACTTCTGCTCTATCAGCCTCTACGTGTGCAAAGCTGTGATCATCAAGTTGAGCTTCCTACAAGACCCACACTCCCTCATGCAACAGACCATTCTTCTTATACAACTCACCCCCGTCTTCCCTCCCCCACTGGTAAAATTACAGCCATTAATCTCAATGAAGAGAGATATCAGCCTCTGATTCCCTGGCTGTGGGGCCCCATTATTCATATTTTACATATCTGCTAGCACTCAATGACAAGTGTAGAAATAAATTACCAGGAGAGGGAAAGAGGGAAGGATCCGAGCGATGGGCACTGATTTTTTTCTTCTACCTAGGAGGCCACCCTTGAAAGACTTGCCTACCTGTCGCCTTGCAGAGCCAAGATCTAATGCAAACTCGATTGACTGTCACTCTCCACAAAGAGAACAGATTCCCCACCTTCATGGTGGTGTGCATCTGTGCGTCCAACCCTCTACCAAGAGCACCCTGTTGGACTTTCTCTGAAACCTTTCAAGGACCCACGAGAATCCACTTTCTGATCCCTCCAGCCAGAGGGACATGCCAAATGTGTGTCTGTGGGTAGTTCTCCCCCACTCTCCTAGATTCCTGGAGAATTTACACAGGCCTCCCAGTGAGTAAGAATCAGCCCTTCCCTGGGCTGGGCTGTGCAGTCCTGGGCAGTTCAGTCAGTACACTCCCTGCCAGGCATACTTTAGGGGAGGGGTAGGAGAAGACAAACAAGTGAGATCAAAGAAATGCCTTTCAGCTTGGTTTTCGGTGCACAGACGAGCTCCACCGGGCTCACCGCAATAATGTGCATTCTTGGCTGAGACACCTTTGATAAATGTGACACACAAAAACATTTTAGCATTTGACCAGACCGCACAGTGTAAATGGAGTGTCAGTTGCCAAGATGGCTGGGAGCAGGCTTGGCTATGGCGTCAAGATCCAGGGTCACTATGCTCTCAAAGCAGGGTTTCTGGTCTCAGCAATACTGGGCCATAACCTGGCATTTTCTCCTTCATAAAATCAGAATCACACACACACACACACACACACACTGAGAGAGAGAGAGAGAGAGAGAGCAAGAGAGAGCTGTGCTTTAAGATACTAGTAATATGGGGGGAATTTTCATGAATGGCAGAAGTGAGAGGCTCTGGGAAACCATATTCGTATGCAGCAGCTATCCCGCCCTGCATATCTGAGGTCAGTTTTACACATCCCCGTCATCTAGAGTCGGGACTAAACACTATTTTACAGTGGTGAAGCCAATCTGGACCTTTAGTAGCCATAGATCCTTTCCCCTCACGATACTCCAGCACTTCTCGTAGTATCTCCATCCCAGAATCCTTCTGGAAGGCCCAAAGGACAAGGGTCTCTAAAACCAAGCCACCCAAGAGACCCAAGTCAAGAGACTGCAGTTCAAAGGAAGGAACAGGCACCCGCGCAAGAGCAGGGGAGTGTGGGGACTCAATGTGATGTCTCTAAGTTCACCGCTTCCTCCAGCCAATCAGAGCTTCTAAAGCATGTAAGAGTGCATTTGGTGCTTTTCTTGTTGCTATGGGAGAAACCACCTGGCAATTGCAGTATGAGGGAGAAAGGGTTGCTTTGCTTCACCATTTGAGGGCAGGGTCCATCATGATACGGGAGTCACAGCGCCAGCGACTCGAAGCAGCCGGTCACACTATAGCTGGAGTCAGGAAGAAGAAGGAGACCCATGCTGGAGCTCTGCTTGGTTTCTCCGCTGTCATTTGGTTCAAAACTCCAGACATGGAGATGGTATTCCTCAAAGCTTAGGGGAGGTTCCTCTCCTCAGTCAAACCTTTCTGCCAACAGCCTCACAGACTCATCCAGAGTGTATCTCCATAGGGACCCTGAATTCCATCAAGCTGAGAACTAGGTTAACCATTATAACCTCCAAGGATTGGGGGGCAGAATTAAAGGAGTCAGTACTACTTGCCACATTGTAAAGGCTAACACCAACTGTCCCTGACTATGTTGTCTATTACTTTCTCAGCATATAAAAAGTCCAAGAAAAAGGAAGAAGGAAATTGTCTTGGTCCAGGAAGTCCCTAAGATTTGAGGAAGAGGAGAAATAGTGGATACAAGTCTGTCCTCACATGAGTTAGCAATCGAAATTAACTTGGGTCTGTTTCATTTGAGGTTCTGCTTTGGCTCAGTATATCTTTGTTTAAGTGTGAAACATCCCTTGTAAACTACATTTGAACACTTGGTCCTCAGGTGATGGCACTGTTTTGGAAGGTTGTGAATCCTTTGAGAAGTGGGGTGTGGGTGTGGAAGTGGGTCACTAGGGGAAGTCCTTAAGAGTTACAGGTTGGTCCTGCCAGCTTCCAGTAACTTGGAGCTCCCTGATCTACTAAGAGGTGAATAATTGTGTCTCCTGTTCTGTCACTATGGATGAGGTTGCTCCAGCTTCCATGCTACTCCCGTCTATGATGGACGGCCCCCTCAGAATCTGTGAGCCGAAATAAATCCTTTCCTCCCCTTGTTCCTTCTGCCGGGAGTTTTGTCATGGCCATGAGAAAATGATCAGTACAGAAGGCATTTGATTTGTCTTGGGGTTTCTTTTTGGCAACTGGTATCTTTTATTCAGTCTTAGTTGCTGATGGGGGGTGGTAGGGTGTGATGGGGGAGCTAGACAGAGGTGTCAAAAATGAGCAATATAAAAAATTAGCATTAAGAAATGTTTTCAAGTTTCTATGGTGTATTTATACCCAACAGCTAGCTCATTCGCCCCTCAAAGCAATGCATGGAGCTGGGCCAGATGAGAGCTTCACACACAGCTTAGTACGCAGATGGAGAGAGTGATACCCTGAGGAACAAGGAAGAGGATCAGGAAACTGGAGATGAGGGCACAGTTGTTATAACATGGCGTATTTAAGAGGTTGTCTGTTAAGCGGCTACCTGAGCTACATGCCAAAGAGACAGAGCTAAATAAATGACATTCCCTACACCCAGGGACACTGTCTTCCCTATAATGGGGAACTACAGACAGGAGACCAGCCATTGCCATTGGATGATGGGATGCACGGGGTCAATCAATGTTGTCATCAAGGAGGCCTCAGGAAGGAAGTAACAGATAACCCCCTAAAGCTGGAATGAGAGTTAGCCAGAAGTGCAGAGAGATGGAAAGAGGCTTCCCAGACATCGGAAGAAGCTAAGCACAGGGCAGAGGGCAGTCGTGGTCACCAAGTGGAGATTAGAATGGGTTCGGGATCCCTGGAACCGGGGTGGGAGTCAGGGCAGGGAGAAGCAGATCATGATGTAGACAGATGGAAGGACTTGGGTTCAGGTCATTCAGCGCCCTGCAGGTCATCCTAAAGAGATGAGATGCTTTCCTGGAGGTGATGAGGCACCTTAGATCATCCTGGCAGCTGTGTGGAAGATGGAAAAGGAGCAATGAGAAGAATTTAAGCTGAAGGCAGGGAGAACAGTGTATAGGCCAATGCAAAGGTCCAGGGAAATGGTGATTAAAAAAAAAATAACCCACGCAGGGCAATGGCCTCAGAGGTGGAGAGAAATGGAAGACCCGGAACCGGAGTTGTTGTCAGAAATTGGTAGCTGCCTGCACATGGAGAGAGGAACCCTGGTCAGTTTTAAGGCTCCTACTGACTTAGAGACAATGTCACCTTGGGAGGCAGCGGTTAGATAGAGAATGAAAATATAATGGATGGAAATTTCACACAGCAAACCTCTAAAGATTCCAAAGACAAAGTTTCGAGTTGCTAAATGCCACTTATTTATTTAATTTTTTTTTTAGATTTTGTTATTGCAAAAACTCCTGTTGGATACTGTTGGATTTAAAAAAAAAAAAGACCCACTCATGAAAATCCACAGGCTCTATAAATTCCTAGTCAGCTTCTTCAGCTTATGACATGTTTTTAAAATTTGAGAGGGGGAGAGAGAAAAAAATAACAGGTGAGGGGAGAATGACATTTTGTGCCAATCACTTTACAAACAACCTGACTTTGCTGATGAGAAAATAGACCTTGAAAAAGCCCGATTCATCAATAGAGCAGAGGTCAGACTCCAGTAAATAAAAGAAAATTGCTATAATTGCTGATAAAATGCAGCTTTTGTCGTTTCATTTATGCATTTCAATTGCAATTAGAGTAACAAGGATTTCGAGGGGGGAGAAATTTCCATTGCAAACTACTTTTCAGATGGAACAGGCAGGGAGTTTCCGAAATAGCTCAAAGTCTACAAGCCAGGGCCCAGAGGGACAGCCAGGGCCAGGTCGTTATTTCCATAATCTTCAAGTCACAGCTCCAGTGGAGAGGTGCTAGGAAGACAAGGAGGAGCCTATCAACCAAACTGTGACACAAATGATAAGGGGGTGCACTGTCTGTAGGAAATATAAAGGCAGCAGAGAACCCAAAAGTCACAGTGCTCAATCACCCCCATACCCAGGCAATTCTAAACATTATCAGTGATGTAATCATCTTCCCAGGGGTGCTCTCCTGCCATAGTTTCTTCTTGGGAAGCCAGTATTTCTAAATTCAGGGATGCTTAAATCAGCTGAGGCTACAATGTTTGATAGACACCAATTCAGTCATTTATCCGCTCACCAGTTCAACAAACATGGAGGTGTCCCCTTCTCTGTGTCATTAGCCTACAGGTAACAAATTCTATTCCTGTTTTATGAGAATCCCAGGGTCCAGAAAAGTGAACAAACTAAGCATAGGTAGATAGATAGATGGATGGATGGATGGATGGATGGATGGATGGATGGAT
>LOJH01040471.1:3101-14610 GCA_001685095.1 Ellobius talpinus
TGTGTGTGTGTGTGTGTGTGAGAGAGAGAGAGAGAGGGAGAGAGAGAGAGAGAGCACATGCATACTATATCTTATGTCAGGAGTGGTCAGAGGACCAGAGGACCACTGCCAGGAGTCAGGTTCTCTTTTTCAGTGGGAAAAATGTCTTATAGATCAAATGAGTTCTGCAGATATATCAAATCTGTTCCTATCATTATTCCCTCCTCCATTAATTGTTGGAGTTTGGGGCTGAACTATGCCATGCCCAGACTGCAACCATTCATTCTTAAGCCTCTTCCTCATCCCCCTCACAAACTATCTAATGGAGTATAGTGTATAATAAATAAGGTTGAGACTCAGCTAAAGAGAAACAGCCAAGTTCCCTCATACATTAGGTAGAAAAGACCAAAGCCAATTCTACTTTATGTTCTTGCTTTCCTGCTCAGAGAAATTCAGCATCTACATATAAGTAATTTTGGTCACCTAGAAATTAAGTAGCTGGCATTTGAAGACAGTGCCTGATTTCAATCTTAAAAGTTTCAACATAACAGTTTTACAATCACCTCTGATGTCATTGAATGATTTTCCCAGAAATGCCCTACCAGAATTTTTGCTAACTTCCTGCTGATATCTCTCTGAGAGTCTTTTTCAAGCCCTTTTTATCTGTAACTGTTTAAATAATCATAACAGTTTCTTCATTATTCACTAATGTCCTGAATTATATTAACTGACTCCAGTGTGAAATATGATTTAACTCTACATGGATGATTTATTGTATTATCATTGGCATCTCTGTATACTATAAAGATTTGACATAGTTTGGAAAATATTTTACGTCTATGTTTATGACAGATACTAATACGCAAGTTTTCCTACCATGTTTTGATTTTTAATATCAGACTTCTTGGAATCTCATAAAGTATTACATAAAAATTGTTCTACTTATCCCATGGGTTTGATCTTAATCTCCCAAGTGAGATGTATGGGTTGAAATTTTCATTGAGTAGCAAATTATCTACTGTTGATTCTCTAATAATGATATTTAGAATTTTATTAGGATAGTTAAATTATTTCTGTGTTTCTTAGTAGTTATGTTTCTCTGTACATTTTTCAAGTTGCTTAAAATCATCAACTGTATTACCATAAAGATTGTCATAATGTCTTCTGATATCCAAGGTGAAGATTATATTATCGCGAAGGTACCATCTCTTTGATCCTTGATTTCTACTTTTCCTGATTTTCATTCTGAGCATGATTTTTAAGTAACAACAAAGGTTATGGATCATGTGATAAAACTGTTTTAAGACCTCAAGTCTCCCTGTTTCTATAGGCTTCATTATTAGTCACTGCAATTTTTAACTCTCATTTCTTCTGCATACCCAATTTTAATTTTCTCCTTGATATCTAGTTTTTATAGTGAAAGTGATGGTTGATATTTTAAATTTATGCTTTTCCTCTTAAAACATTTAATTATATAAGTTTCCTGTGAGAAGCTATTCATTTTGACAGTTTCGTTTTTGTCAAAGTAATTATGACACTCTTATTCTTTCATCACTGTAAGGTAATATTTCGTTCTCTTTTGGTCTTCACTGTTTTTGATGAAAGGGTAATTGCAATTCTTACAATTTATCTTCTACTCAAAAAGTATGTTTTATGTCATTAAATGGCAACTTTTTCTTTCTTTGTAGTTTTAGTTTTCTTTTGTTCTTGACAATTTCATATGTATGTATATATACACATGCACACACACACATATATACTCACACACCTGTTGAATTTTGGTCCTTTCAATTGTTCATTTTCCTTTCTCATTCCCTTCCTATTTCCACTAAATCTTTTCTTCCCAAAATGCATCCCCTTAATTTGATGTCTTTGTGTGAAATGTTATATTTCATTGTGATTGCTTGCATGAGAATATTAGTAACATTTACTGGAGCATGAACAACTTACCAGTGTCTACATTTCTCAATGATATGATACCCCTTCCCTATCAAAAATTGAGTGTCTATATATAAATTCAGAGTTGGGAAAGGCTTCCGTCATGATGGAATGTTGCTAGTCCCAATCTTGTGCCGGTCATGTATAGATAACCATAAATGCAGCTTCAGAGAAGACGTTTATATTACCTGCTCCAAGGACCAAGAAATATAGCAAAAGTGTGGACAGGAATAATGTAAGAATCAGAGGATGGGTACAGGTGCTAAAACACAGTGTCTTCTGGGTATGCCATGGCTGTTGCCCTTGCCAACTCCATGTTACCACTCATTACAAAAAGGAAGCTACTCTGATAAAATCTGAGGGATGAACTAATCTACAGGTAGAAATGTAAATATTTCAATGACATTTTGTCATCATGTCCATTTTACAAAGCAGCACCAGGAAGTTCTGCTATTGAATTATGATCTTCATTGGTCATAGGCATTTGACCAGGTTTGGGGAACTAGGATGAAGTTCTTTCCTGTAGAAAAGACCTCAGATTTAATTACAGTGCAGTTGATTAACCTAGTAAGAGCCATGTCATGATTACACCAGTGTGCATTCTTGCCACGCAAGGTGTTGTTATAGTTTGTGGGGTCCATAACTGAGTAGGACTATTGTTAAATTTTGTCACCCATCAGCCTACACAGTACATCCTGACACTATAAAAATTAACCAATAAGAAAAAAAAACTACCAGGTCAGTTCCAGTTTTATTTCTCTGTCTTATGACCAGAGTGTGATGTCTTCAGCAATGGGGTGTTACTATCTTCTTCTGTTGGCCATATCTATCACCATTCACAAAATTCAAGTCCAAATGGATCAAAGATCACACTGAAACTCATAGAAGAGAAAACCTTGAACGCATTGGCACAGTAAACCTCTTTCTGAATATAACACCTGTAGCACAGACATGGAGATAACAATTAATAAATGGGGCCTCCTGAAATGGAAAAACTTCTGTAAGGCAGAAGACACTGTCAATGAGACAAAATGGCAGACTACAGAATGGGAAAAGATCTTCACCAACCCTACATCTGATGGGGGTTTGATTTCCAAAATATACAAAGAACTCAAGAAACTAGACATCAAAATACCAAATAATCCAATTAAAAATGGGATAGAGATCTAAACAGAGAATTATCAATAGGAGAATCTCAAGTTAAATCAAAAGGTACTTAAGGAATTGTTCAACATCTTTAGTCATCAGTACAATGCAAATAAAAACAACTCTGAGATACCATCTTAACACCTGTCAGAATGGTTAAGATCAAAAACACTGATGACAGCTCATGATGGAGATGATGTAGAGTAAGGGGAACACTCCTCCATTGCTGTTGGGAGTGGAAACTTGTATAGAAACTTTGGAGATCAGTATGGCTGTTTCTCAGAAAATGGGGAATTAATCTATCTCAAGATCCAACAATACCACTCTTTGGCATATACCAAAGCTGCACACTCATACCACAAGGAAATTTGTTCAAATGTGTTAATAGCACCATTCTTCATGATAACCAGAACCTGAAACAACATAACTACCCCTCAACTGAAGAATGGATAAAGAAAATGTAGTACATTTACTCAATGGAATACTACTCAGCAGTAAAAACAACAGCTTGAAATTTGCAAGCAAATGGATAGAACTAGAAAAAATTATCCTGAGTGAGGTAACCCAGACCAGAAAGACAAACACAGTATGTACTCACTCTTACATAGATATTAGATGCAAGGAAAAGGATAACCAAATGACAGCCATAACCCCAGAGAAGCTAAGAAACAAGGAGAACCCAAAGAGAGAGACACACACACACACATGTATGTATGTATGTATGTATGTATATATGTATATATGTATATATACATATACATATATATACATATATATACATATATATACATATACATATATATCCCTCTGGAAAGGGGAAATAGACAAGCTCTCCCAAGTAAATTGGGAGCATGGGGAGCAGAGGGGAGGATGGAAGGGAAGGAGGGAGCGTGAAGAGGTGTGTATGGACAAGTTAGGGGAAGAACAGAGAGGGAGAGCAAGGAAAGAGACATCTTGATAGAAGGAGCCATTATGGAGTTAATAAGAAACCTGGCACTAGGGAAATTCCCAGGAATCCACAAGGAGGACCCCAGCTAAGAATCTAAAACTATCATTAAAATCATACTTTAATAGACTTATATAATAATAGGTTCCTATAGTAAATTTCCTGATTCTTACTTTTAGTTAATCTTTCCCACTAACCTTCTCCTTTTCCCTACTGACCCATCCCTGTCCATATTCAAAATTTTGCACCAGTGTCTACCTCCTACTTCTACTGTTTTACATATTGTCACTATCCCTTCTTCAACAAGAACTCTTTTTCCATCCTTTCTAATGGCCTCTTCTAATAGTCTTCTAACTTCCTGGCTTTGAAAGGCATTCTGCATTAAACATACTAGTCTAAGAATTTGAAGCTATGATCCATAAAAGGGGGAGACCATAAAATGTCTATCTATTTGGAGCTTGCATACTGAACTCAGCATACTTTCCAGTTCTTTTTTCGTGTAATATTTGCAGGTTTAATTTTCTTTACAGTAGATAGGATAAAATTTTAGTGTAATGTATTCCAACCTTATTATCGATTCATTAGTTGAGATCATCTATGCTAGTTTCTTTCCCTGTCTATTGTGAATTAAACAGTAAAGAACATGGATATAATATTTACATTTTGAAGTGAGAATGATGGCTTAATGCTTAATCATTTTGTGTAGTTTTAAAACCAACAATTCAGCAGCAGTAACAAAACAAAACAATTAGGCAAAAAAGTATTTGCATAGTTTGGAATAGGAATCAATTAGACACTTAATAGATTCTCTTTTGTTGTTTGTACTTTTGAGAAAAGAAAGGGTAAGTGGGGAGGTAAACATTAGGATGCTCCCACTCCCTGATGGTTTCACAGATGCCTTATGACAATCTGCTGCTTAAGACTCCAGAGACTTAATACTCAATGAAAGCTTTTTTTCAATTAGAAAGCAAGTATGTTTAATTCAGACATTTTGGAATAGACTTTAATATACTTTAAAATGTTGTTTGTAGAGAAAGAAAAGTTTCTCTGAAAGTATTTAGTAAAGCAAACATTTAATTTTTTATTGCTTGTTACAATTCATTTCAATAAAGAATTGCTGAAAAAATATTTATGAGTTATTTCAATATTATATGCTATAAAAATTTTGATAAGGCACATTTTAAATTCTTGGTAACCACATGTAAGTAATACATATGATGTTGAGAAATAAACCTCTAATTTTTAATTTAAATATATGTGTACATGCACATTTAAATCATATAATAAACAGATCATAAGCTAACTCCTTATTCAATAAGTTCCCTTATTGCTGTGACTGATGGAAGATTAATAGATCTTATTCACAGCTATATTTGTGCAGATTAGGTAGAGAAAGTATATCTGGGAGATACTTTTTCTATCCAAAGGCAAACATAATTTTTGTAGAACTTCCTCAAATTTAGAACTTATTTAAAACAAGTATATTTCATTTAAAAATTTTGATTTTACATTTTATCCCCAGTTCCCCCTTTTTCCCCTTCTCCCATCCACCACCTCTCTTTCCAAACCCCCCACCCACTGGTCAGAGGAGGTAAGGCCTCCCTTGAGAAAGTCAACAAATTCTGGTATTTCAAGTTGAGGTAGGACCAAGTCCCTTTTCCCTGTATTAAGACTGAGCAATGTTTCCCACCATAGGGAATGGGCTCCAAAAAGCCAGTTCATGTACCCAAAATAAGTCCTGGTCCCACAGCCAGCTTCTATCCCAACAGATCAAGCCACATAACTGTCACCCAAATTCAGAGGACTTGATTAGGTCCCAGGTAGGCTCTCCAGCTTTCAGCCCAGAACTAGAGAAGATCATTCTGAGTGAAGTAACCCAGACCTAGAAAGACAAAGACAGTATGTACTCACTCATACATGGATATTAAACATAAAGTAAAGGATAACCGGGCTACAATGTACAACCACAGAGAAGTTAGATAAAAGGAGTACTCTAAAATGAGTATTTAAACTCAAATACTTATTTAAAAAATCTTTAAAACAGCGAATACAAGCTTTTTTAATATTTACAAAATATCATGGAGAAAGACATGTTGAAATACATGTTACTTATACTTACAGAAATTCTAATTTTGCTCAATTTTGGAGAAATACTGTTTTAATATCTAAGTGAATATGAATATTCTTACTTTCTTTTTATATTTGGTCCATAGTATAACTTCAAAGAAAATATTTTGGAAAATTATTTTACTATTTTGTCACTTATTTCATAATTAATTAGGTCATTTTGGATTTCCCTAGACAATAACTCTTAGTAGTAATACTGTCAGCACTTTCAAATAGTTTTGTTCATACCAAGTTCAGACTGTTTTATATAAAGGAGTCCTTAAATGTCACTCTAAGCATATTATTTTCGATATTTATAAAGTAACACTTTATTTTCTCTAATTTCGGGGTTTAGGGATTTTCCTTCATCTCAGGCTCTCATTGTCACATATTCTACATATATGTGATGATATGAATAGTCCATTATATGCTTTTATCAAAAATTTTATACTTCATTCTCAAGCTTATCTCTATTCACTAAAAAATACTTAAACTGTAATGAGCACTACATATTCTCTCTTACTCTGTTCTCAGACCTTTTAGGAGCTTGATGTGGAGTCAGTCAGGAGCTTTATACTCTACAATAATTCATACTCATCCCAATTTTCAAGTTTCTACTTGACATAGTGTTAAACATTGCAGCTTATAGTCCTCAAGATTTGAAAAGGATCTTGAGTGATGTGTTTGTTTTAGAAACTTGTATGTACATACAATGTGCTTTTTCGGCAGTCATGATAAATTCTCTACACTACTTCCTCCTCCATATTCCCCATCACTATAAACTCTCAACTTAATGCATTCTTTTGTTTTTCTTTTTATATCCACTAGATACACTCAACACGGCCGTTGTGTGCATTGGTGTCAGGAGTCATACTAACCACTGGGTCAGATCACATTTCCCTTTTCCAAGTTCACTCAGTTGTCTGGGTTTTTGTTGTTGTTGTTTGTTTTGTTTTGTTTTTGTTTGTTTGCTTGTTTTCAGGAAGGAATCATTGTGGAATTTATCCTATCCAATCTGGCATGTTTAGTGTCTTTCCTGTTTAACTCACATATGAGCAGTAATGTTGATACTTTATTCGTGTAGCTTCTGTTGTTAGTAGGAACCACAATCTCACAGCAAAAACCCTTATCTGCTGCTTTTGTAATATTTCTGGGCCCAATTCTGCAATGTTTCCTGGGCTTTGGGTATGGAAGTGCTTTGTAGAAAGATCCAGTGGCACTGAATTCTACAACTCTGCAGTTTAATTGGAATTTAATTGGTTTTCTGTAGTGGTCTCCTTCTGTTACAAAAAAAAAGTTTCCCTGATGGAGCATGAAGACTATGCTTCTCAGTGAGTATAAGGACATTTATAGATTGTTGATAGGGACTATACTGTGTTAGTATATTAGTGGTTGTAGGTTCTCCTCTAATACATGTGATTTCACTAGAACTGAGTAGGTAGCCTCGTTTCTAGTACCAGGCAAGGTATTCATCTATTTGAGTCACTCTTAAGTCGTATTCGAGAACTTTGTTTACCTCCAAAATATGTGTGCCACTTCTGTGCCTCTAGGCTTATCATGCCATGCTGAGGGTCCTTGATGTGGCTTGTAGGCATTGTAGCTGGTTTCCTCCCTCCTTAGGAATCTCTCATGGTACCATGAAAGGGATCTCTCAGGTAGAAGACATTCAGGTCAGTTCCAGATCAGGGACATATGGGTGTTTTCTCTGAAGTGCATGGTATTTTCAATAATATATATATATATATAGACATTTTCCACCTCTGGGGTAACCAAGGGCAATAACAGTGGACTATATATTTTGGGAGTCTACTGGAAAATCTGGCACATAATTCAAAATAGGGTTTCTCTTGTTTGGTAATGGAGCTTATGTTAGGTGTTCTTGGTTCTTGGAGTGAGCACTATAAGCCCAGATGTGAAGTTTATTAAAAACTATGTCTATATTTATACACTAAATTATGTGTGTTACTTTTTGGTTTATTTGTTTGTTTGTTTTTGTATGATTCCTTGTGGCTTTTTTGACATATTTATTACTAATTTATCTACCTCCTTTCTTCTTTATTTAATCTCCTCCCCTTACATAAGGAGCTGCGCTTTTTACATTTTCTGTATCAGATCATTTGATTCCTTCTATTCCCTTTTTACCTCCTCCCACCTTCTTCTGTATTTACCTCCATCTTTGTCCATAAAGAATGCTCCTTTTCCAATTTCCCCCACCAAATTACTTGTAAACACCCCATTACTCTTTAACCACTCCCCCATTCTTCTACATTTTCCTCTTTTCCCCTCCCTAAATGGAATACAATTTTTTTATTTCCCTTATCAGGTTACATGTACCCTGATATTCCTCTTACTATTTTTCCCTGTGCTGAGAGTTTTATGTCAACTTGGCATAAGCTAAAGGCATCTGAAAGAAGGGAATCCAAATTAAGTAAAAGTCTCCATAAGACTGAGCTATAGGCCACCTTGAAGGACATTTTCTTAACAAAAGTTTGATAGGGGAAGACTCAGGTCATTGTAGATAGTGATATCCCTGGGCTAGTGACCATGTATTCTACAAGTAAGCAAGTTGAGCAAACCAGTAAGCACCACCACTCCGTGGATTCTACATCAGCTCCTGCCTCTAGATCTTGGTCTGTGGCAATCCTGCCCTGACCTTTTTCAATGATTAACAGTACTATGGAAGTAAGAGTTGGATAAATCCTTTCCTCCCTAGGTTTCCTTGGTCATGGTGTTTCATCATAGAAATAGTAACCCTAACTAAAACACTCCCCAACCCAATTCTGGCAAAGGTTCTGTTATACTTTGCTGGTTTCTGTAGTTATTACTGGCTCTGTACTCTTCTTAACCAGTCAGAATGGCAAAGGCCAATGGAACAATGGACAACAAATGCTGGAGAGAATGTGAAGAAGAAGGAACACTTATTCACTGTGGGTGGGGTAGAAAACTGGTGTAGACACTGGAAATCAGTGTAGAGAATTCTTCAAATCTAAAAATAGGTTTTTTAAAAATGTAATCCTATATTGCACTTACAAGTACTTCATTGAGAATTTTTCCATCTGTGTTAATTAGTAATATTAACTTAGAGTTTTATTTCTTTGTTTTGTCTTTAACTGGTTTTGGTATCAGAGTAATACTGGTTTTTTAGAAGGAGGTTTTGAGTTTATCTTTATATTTTTAAAAATAATAATAATTACTGGTTATTGATAATTTTTAAGAGTCAGGAAGAATTGTAATGTTTATCTGTCTGGGACTAGCCTTTCTTTAAGTAGGAAGGCTTTTGTACTGTTTCAATCTCTCTTTTTTTCTATTAATTTGCCTAGATTGTTGAACTCTTTTAGGGTTAACTGTGAAGACTTGTTTGAATTTAAAAAAAATGTTTATTTTAGATTTCAAATTTAGCAAAGTATAGATTTTTAAGTTTAGTTCATAATATTCTTAATTTCTTCAGTATCTATTGCAATCTTTCCCTTTCTTTTTCTGATTCTCTTAATGTGGATCTTCTCTTTCTTACATTTCTGTCATTTTTGTTTATGATTTGTTTGCTTTTTGGAGCCAAGGGACCATTTATCTTGTGCATCTCTCAAAGAAGAGTTCTTAGAACTGTTGATTCTTCATTTTATTTATGGTTGTTCATATTTCATTAATTTCTCTTTTAATTTATAGTAGTTTATGAAGTTTACTAGATTTGGGTTTTGTTTGTTCTTGTTTATCCGAATACTATAGTTTCATCTTTAAACCATTTACCTCTGATTTTTTTAATGTGGGATCTTAGAACTATAGATTCTCCTCTTATGACTGATTGGGTAGTTGAAAAAGACATGAGGAACCATATTATTATTATTTTATTCTTACTTTAAAATATGCATAACAGGCACACATGTATTTTGTATTGGTGTGTACATATATATAATTAATTTAATTGAAGTTATGCTGTTGAGGGTGGTAATAGTCATCCTAAAAGTCTCAAATTAACAACAACAAAAAAGTCATTGTCAGACATGGAAAAACCTTCCTTCAGGTTATTACCTAGAAGAGTTCAAAAGACTCCACCTACAACATACCATACACCATTGCTATTGCCATTGGTTGCTTTTGAAAGCTTGAGGTAAAACCTTACTGCTGAAATTTTCACATACTTCAGACACAGGACTTGGATTAATAAGCTACAAGTGTCTAAGAACCTGCTTCCCTAACAACTGTTTCTCATAGCATCTAAAGGTGTTAGTCAAACTGCCCATGTGGAAAAATATAGCCAAGCACTTATATAATAGAAGGAACCAACAGCCACTTCATTGCTCCTAAAGACATTTCAATTCAACAGAGAATTCACTCCTGATCCTGAAGACCTAACCAACTACTTGTTGCTAATAAGGTCATGGACTCTAAAGGAGAACTTATTATTGTCATATTCCTAAACAAGTATATTTTTTTAAAAAACCTATATTTTAAACACTTATCCATGTATCTACAGCAAGTGTAGCTCTCATACCTCATCAAAGAATGTGACCTACCCCTCTGAAAAAGGTACCAAGCCATGTGGCTAACATAGATAAGAGTAATGGGTTAATATAAGTTATAAGAGTTAATAAGAAGCCTGAGCTAATGGGCCAATCAATTTATCATTAATATAGACCTCTGTGTGATTTCTTTGGGGCTAAATTGCTGTGGAACCTGGTGGGAGGACAGAAACTAGGCAGGAGAGAAAACTCAGTTAACAGAATGGTGCCCACGTGGACAACAGCATCCACATAAAACCTGAGAAAGCTCAGGAAGTAATTCTAGAAAGAAAAGAATAGAGTTAAGCATGGCTTATTGATATCAGCATTCTCTCTGGTGGGCTCTGCTTGCTAGAGTCAATCTCTCTTTTTTAAGCAAGGCTTCCTGACTCAGCATTAGCTGCAAAACCTTGCAGATCTTTTAAGTCCTGCCACAAAACACTTAAATGGGATTGTTAAAAACTGCATGCTTTTTGGTTTTCAGTAATAGTAGGGAAAAAAGCTTCACCGTTTTAAAATGCCTGCTTTCTGAGTCATCCTGCCAGTGCAAACTCTGACTCTGTGAGGCAGGAGGTCCAGCTATAGAGAGAACATTTGAGTGTTTTTTGTGGATACACTGTTGCAGCTTGCTAGCTGGCAAGGACCTTGAAACACAGCTCTGACTGGTACCTCCACCATGAGCCTAGAATTTCAGAAAGCCAAGGAATGGGCTGGATTCAGCTGACAAAGCTATGGCTTTAATCCTCCCCATATTGTTTAGCAAATTAAAGATGCATGTATTCAGAAAAAGAGAGATACAGTAAAGAGAGATTCAAAGATGAAAAAAACCTCTAAATGGTTTACATACAGTGTGTTAAATATATATATATATATATATATATATATATATATATATATA
>LOJH01040472.1:0-14609 GCA_001685095.1 Ellobius talpinus
CTCCCTTTTCACTACACACAGCTCTTTCTGTCCTTTCAAATGAAATGGAAAACCCAGTCACGTCTAGAAACCTGCAACTCCCCCGTCACCTTGAATGAGAATGAGCCGTTCAGTACCTGTCATATACACTGCATGCTCACTGGAGGGACTGGGGCCGGTCCTGTTCTGAGCGACCACCCAAAACTCATATTGGGTATTTGGCTCAAGATTTGTCACTGAGCAATATGTCTCTTTGACTGTCTTGGTAAACTCTGGAAGAAAAAGGAAAGGTCAGAATTCAAACCTTTCAAGGCAGAGTGGCTTTACTGTGTCCCCTTGTAAAAGACAGGGCTGCAGATTCCTCCCTCCCCTACAGGCACGACCCTGCCCCTGTGCTAAGAGGCTCTGCAGTCCTAGCCAATTTTTGAAGTCAGGTTTACTTAGGTGACAGTTTAGTAGTGGTTCAGTGATGAACAAGATGCAAGAGGAGGCTTGGGTCTTAGTGACAGACTTGCCCCCCTTACTACAGGGAATGATTTCACTATGTGTGAGTGAGTCTGAGGATACCCTCTGGAGAGAGAGTTCAAGGTCCCGGGGAGGAAGCCCCTCAGCCTGACCCATGCACCAGCTGGCCCAGCTAAGGCCAGGGGAGAAGACCTTAATTACTTTTACCTGCTAAGAGGCAACTTGAGGAAGGAAAGATTTCTGCCTCAGGGCAGGGAAGGCAAGGTGGCTGCAGCCGCTCACAATGTGTCCTTACTCAGGAAGCAGAGCTGATCTCTGCAGGCCGTGCTTTCCCTGTGTGAATCCGTCTGAGACACTAGGTGGATCTTGCCTGCTGTGTTAAACCTTTCTGGAAACACCTCCACAGACACACCCACAGATGTGTTTCCATGGTGATTTTAAATCCTTCAAGCTGATGAAGGAGATAAACCATCATAATGAGTAAGGCCACTTGGACCATCAGAGCACACTCAAGGGTGTCTCAGACCTGAATTGCCTGAGACAATAACCAACCCATAAAATTGTAAGACAATAAATGTGTGTTATTTTAAGTCACTAAATTTGGAGGCAGGAGAATTGTTACAGGGCAAAAATTAACTGGCACAAGGCATGATGGTGCACATTAGTACTCCTAGTACCAAGGAGGCTGAGGCAGGAGACTAGCTGTGAGTTCAAGGCCACTCTGGGTTACTTAGACCTTCTCTCAGAAATCTAACCAATTGAAAGGTATGAAAAAGTGTTAAAGAAATCTGTTACTTGCTAAACTAATAATAATTTTAAAACGAACAAAACTGAATACCCTGTGTGCGTGGATAAATCTGCTCTCAGAAGCCAGAGGTTATCAATGAAAATCAGTTTTAGGAATCGGCTGCTGTGTTGGCTACAATAAAACAGTGTGACTAAAGTGGTTTCTGGCAGAGTGTATTGGGGCTTATAGTTTCAGGGGGATGAGCGTTGTTTGTGGTAGGAGGCTCAGAAGCAGGCAGGCGTGACCGCGCTAAACAATACAGGCACCTGCCACCGCTGCTGGCTGCCCAGCAGAACTAGATGGTAACACCCTCTTGCTGAAAACAACACATGACCCACTCACAGAGCATAGAAAGATCAAGTTGGAACTAAGATCCTTCCTGCTGGATAACCCTCACAGTGCCAGTGGGTACTCTGCAGGCTCCTGTGGGAAAAAGGCATCATTGATCTTTCCCAGCACTGGACCATTCATGCCCTGACTGTGGGAAAAAGGCATCAGTGATCTTTCCCAGCACTGGACCATTCATGCCCTGACTGTGGGGAAAAAGGCATCAGTGATCTTTCCCAGCACTGGACCATTCATGCCCTGACCGTGGGGAAAAGGCATCACTGATCTTTCCCAGCACTGGACTGTTCATGCAACATCCCTGAGTTGCTGGTGGCAAATCTACTTGCTGGTGCAATAGTGATCTGATAGTTAAGAGGGTAACCAACAATTCTAATTGGTTATGAGGTCTGCTTCACAGGAATGATTTGATGCCTGGCACTGTAAACCTGGTTAGAAGTCCATGACTAGGGAGATCATAGGCCCTAGTGGGGAACCGACTACTGTTTGGTAAGTGGCCATGTTGCCAAACAGCACTCTATAAACATTTATGATCGCATCCATAGATCTGTGTTGCTCTCAATCTTGGCCTGAAAAGTTTCTTTATGCAGCAGGTAGTGGTTTATACAGAGATTCAAAACTGGTCAAAGTGCCAAGTATAAATGACTCTGAGTGGTTAGCTGTGCATGGGTGGTCTATGTCAATGTCCCACCATCCAAGGCTCAGGGAGGTTCAGAGAAGAGTGCTCAGAAAGAATGAAGGGAGCAGATGGGGAGGAGAGCTGTGAAATGCGGACGTCTAGACGTGATGTGGCATCTAGACATGATGTGGCATCTAGACATGGTGTGGCGTCTAGACGTGATGTGGCGTCTAGACGTGATGTGAGGTCTAGACGTGATGTGAGGTCTAGACATGTGGCATCTAGACATGGTGTGGCATCTAGATGTGGTGTGGCGTCTAGATGTGATGTGGCCAGTGCACACATCAACTGGCAGCAGCCGTGGCTCCCCCACAACATCAAGCCAGTCAAGTTTCCAGGGTGGGCAGGGGAGGATCCGGGAGACCCCACCTGAGCAGAAGAACTGCTGGCAGTGGATGGCATGTGAGGGAGGGAGGGAGGTCTCTCTTCTTTGCGGATGTGGCCACTGGTAGGATGCTCATGCCCCAGTGGAAGGCCATGTACCCATGTGCATCTGGACAGCACTAGTTGGAACTGGAGTTATTAGGAACAAAAACCAAAATAAAAAGAGGGCATGAAGAGAGGGCATGGGAAAGAGATGGGGTGGGGGAACTAGGAAGAACTGGACGGTGGTAGTGGTAGACAGATATGATCAATATATGTTGTATAAATATATGAAACTTTCAAATAATAAAAAAAGAGTCTTTAAAAGTCTCCTTCCTGGCCCCTGGGCACAGATGCTAACCCTTACACAGAACCTCCACCTGCACAGCCTGGTACAGTGTTCAGTGCTCTGGGCAGAGAGTCTGCCCACAGACCTGGTTCTCATCCTGGTTCCGCCACAACTCACTGTGACCCACAGACAGCTCATTTCTCTCTGAGCCTCCACCATCCGCATCTATTAAATGGAAATCTCTAGGTCCGGCAATCTCACTCTAACCCAGCTCGTACTGGACAGACCTATCAGTATGACCAGACCCTCATTACTTCAGGTTTGTGGGGCTTGCGGGGGTAGTTTTTATGCACTCTGATCTCCCTTTCTTGTTATGGTTTAAAGAAGTGGCCCTCAACAGTTGTGTGTTGAGGTTGCCCCTAACCCAATACTCCAAGAGGTGGTAAAAACTTCAGGAGGTGGGCCTCCTGGGAGGAGGTTAGGTCATTGGGAACATGACCCTGAAAGGGATATTGGTACCCCCAGTCCCTCCCTGTTTCTCTTGGCCCCATGGATGCTACCAGGTGAGCAGCTTCTCTGCCACCTTCTATTGTGATATGCTGTGTCATTAAGGATGAAAACTATGGGCTACTAAAGTTTCTTCTTTAAAAGTAGATTTATCTTTGATAGTTGCTATGGTAACAGCAAGCTGACTGATGATTAATCTTAATTTCAACTTGATGAGATTTTGAATCACCAAGGAGACAGGCCTCTGGGTGTCTATGGAGGCATTTCCAAAGAGGTTTATCTGAGGAGGGGTGACCCACCTTGAATGTGAGTGCCATCATTCTGTGGGTTGAGGTCCCAGACTGAATATAAAGGAGAAACCCAGTAGAACACCAGCATGTATGGCTGTTTCTTGACTGTGGATACAATGTAACCAGCTGCTCATGCACCTGCTACTATGCCCTCCCTTGGTGCTGGACTGTACCCTCCAACTCTGAGCCAAAATAAACCCTCCCCTCCTAAAGCTGTTTCTCATTCACAGCAACAAGAAAAGTGACTGACGGCTAATGCAAATACACTCTCACAGGAGACAGGCTGATGGGGGAGGGGTGGCTCCAGCCCTAGTACCACCCAAGCCATTTCCCTGGCGGTGAGGATAGTCCCAGGGCTGCCCAGAACAATGGGCTGTTCCTGGAAGCATTCTGGTCAGCAGGAGTTCTTTCAGGGTCTAGACCTTACCTGCTTGGTCTTTGCTAGGTGAGTTGTCCTGCACTGGCCTGTAGGACAGCTGATAGCTCTCCACAGTGTCATCGGAGTATAAGCTCCAGCACACACGGACAGAGGACCCTGTGGCCGAGTTGGGGGCCTGAGGATTTATCACTGGAGCAGAGGGAGCTAAAAATCGAAAGAGAGAAAACAACATTGAGGAGCCGTATGTGCAGATGTGGGATGGGAGTAGCCACTTTCTATTGTATTGTATGAGTTTGTGTGTATGGGTGTTTTGTCTGCATGCATGTCTGGGGAGGTGGCTCAGTCAGCAAAGTGCTTGACAAGCCTAAGGACCCAAGTTTGGAGCCCCAGTGTCCACATAAAGAGCCAGGTGCAGTTATGTACACCTTGGAGATAGGATTCCTGCAGCAGACGGGCCAGACAGCCCACACAATCTGGGAGCTGCAGGTTCAGTGAGAGACTCTGGTTCAAAAAACGAAGTACAGAGCAGAGCAATAAAGATGCCTGATGTCCATCTCTGGTCTCCACATGCACATGAATGCATGTGAATGAGCACCCCACCCCCAACACACACAAACATACACACATACGGGGGTGGGACATACTTGTTACGACCTCTTAGCATTAGATCTACTCTCTTTCTATGTGTGGAAGTGACGGATAGATGCCATATTGTTAACTCCAGGTGCTGTGCTGCCCAGCACATCACCTTGCAGAACTAAGTCCTTCTACTCATTCGGCAGTTCCCAGTTCTCCCTCCCGAGTCCTGGGCTGTCACCATTCTGTTTGCTGATGCTATGAATTTGACTTCTTCAGGCACCTCACGGAGGGAGAGTCGTGCAGTGTTTGTCTTTCTGTGAATGATCTGTTCCACTTACTATACTGTCCATTTAGGTCTATTCCTCCCTCTCTCTCTCTCTCTCCCTCCCTCCCTCCCTCTCTCTCTCTCTTTCTCTGAAATCAGAGCTCCTGTGGAGATGCACACAGGCCAGATCCACACCTGGAACGGTGTTGATGGAGTCCATCAGCTGCTCCACATCAGAGAAATCCAAGGTCTGGTCTTCAAACTCAGGCTGTGCAGAGAGCTCCACGTCTGTTTTGGTTTTCAGGAATTTCCCCAGCCTGTAGGTATAAAAAGACATGTCCAGGGCCTGGGGAGTTGGCTCGGCAGTTAAGAGCACTGGCTGTCCTTCCAGAGGATCTAGGTTCAATTGCCAGTACTGACGTGGCAGCTCACAACCCTCTGCAACCCGGTTCCAGGGGATGTGACACCCTCTTCTGGCCTCTGTGGACACCAGTTACACACATGGTCCACAGACCATGCAGACAAAACACTCACACATGTTTTTTTTAAAAAAACAATACTAATTCACACAAAGATGGAGGGGCTTTCTTAGGGTTCATCTATAGTGCTAGGTCACTAGGAGGGAATGGGGGCCCCTTTGCCAAACTTGCATTTCTGGATTCTGCTATCTGATTTGATGATGGACCCAGAGGTTACCTCATCATAATCTTGTGGCTTTGACAAATCACAGAGATAAGCACTGGAAGGGAGGCAATGTTTACTTTGGCCCACGGTTTAAGTCCATGGTCAGGGGCTCCATTGTTCTTGGGCCCTGTGTGGAAGCATGGTGGGGGAAGGGCAAAATGGAGGAAAGCTGCTTCTCGTGGGCAGCCAGGAAGCAGAGAGAGGCAAGAAGGAGGGGCCAGGGACAAGGCTGCGCTTCAAAGGCAAACCTCTAGTGACCACTTCCTTCCACTAGGCCCCAACTCCTCATCTCCACCACCTCCGCCTCCTCCTCACTGTACCACAGAATTATGAACTCATCAAAGGATCCCCAGTCATGAGATTGGGGCTCTACTGATCCAGTCCTTTCCCCAGAACCCTAATTTCTGAACACAGTTGCTCTGAGAACAAAGCCTTCAATCCATGAGCCTGTTAGAGAACATTTCCTATCCAAACCACCTACCACTGTCTAGGCCAGTGGTCCTCGACCTTCCTAACGCTGTGACCCTTTAATACAGTTCTCATGCTGTGGTGACTCCCGACCATAGAATTATTTTGTTGCTACCTCATAACTGTATTTTTCCTACTGTTACGGATTGTAATGTAAATATCTGTGTTTTCCATGGTCTCAGGAGACCCCTGTGAAAAGGCTGTTGGATGCCTCCCCAAAGGGATTGCGATCCACAGGTTGAGAGACATTGGTCTAACCCCTCCCAGGGACAGGGGGAAGGGTTGGGCCTAAGAATGAGGGGAAGTCCATCCTTCAGCAGGATGCAGATCCACATCTACTCCCACATCACCCCCCGTCCCTACAGGTACTTGGGGGTTCAACTTGGCAGCCTCGCACTCCCCATGGTCAGGAGCCCTCTCGTTGCTTCTCCAGAGGCTCTAGACGGATGGTCCTGCGTCTGCTCCCCGGCAGACGCGAGGCTTTCAAGTGGCAAAGGTGGAATTTGAAATCCAGCTCCATTTTTGCCAAAACATATATGTAGGCCCTGGCACTATTAAGTTCCCATGCTGCTCCCAGATGCTGTCTTACTAAGTTTGCACAGAGCCAGCCCTGTTTATAAACAGAGAAGTTGGGGCATTGTCTTGGAGCTGTCCACGGTCACTGTGGAAGCAGCGTTTCTGCTCTGCTGTGTCCAACTTTAAAACACGCATGTTTTCCTCCACAGCATGACCAAGGCAGGAGAGCTGGGGGCATATTCCAGTCCTCAGTTTCTCCCAGTGAAACAAAGTTCCCATGTGTGTGGGGGGGGACCCCAGCACAGGCTTGCTGGGTGGGCCTCACCACACACATTCCCTTCCCACCCAGAGAATCTAAGATTCAACTCTAAAGGGCCCTACTGGCCCCACACTGCCATTCCAACGTCGGTAGTATTTTATTTATAGGGTCACCTGAGCTGAAGAGGGAAGCCGATAACCCAGTGGAACTGAGTCTAGAAGGGAAAGGAGTGGAAACAGAAACTAGGTCAGGATAAAACTATTACCTGTCAGTCATAGCCACTGCATCCTGAAAAGGAAGAGAAAATATTAAACCGGTTTAGGAAATATTTTTTCCCAGCCACATAATAATGTAATTATTTTAAGTTAGAAATTACGAAAAGGGGGGAATCACCCTAACAAACCCACCATGCTTGTGCATTTCCTTCCACACCCCTCCACCTCCTGGGTCCCACAGGGTCCTCTGGACCACTGACTACAAAGACTGCAAGGGGTTGTTGCCTAGAAACATCATTGTCTACTTAATGGTTCCTCTGCTGTAGGGCCCTGTGGCTGTCACAAGTTTCCATCGTCATAGGTAATGCGTGCTTTCTATACTCTGTATGTGAGATGCAGTGGCACTGTGAGCACTGGGTCCTCTTGCAGCCCTTGCCGGCTGTCCACCTTTATTCCGGATGGGGGGTCTCTTACCATGATCAGGCTGAAAGGAAGTTTGGCTTTGAGGAGTAGCTATGTGTAGTGATAAGGGAGTGGGCCTGCTTGGACAATGAGGGGGTCATACTCGGCAGCTAACATGACCCTGAGGACCTCTTTACGAAACCACATCTGCCTCATAGTCCCATGGGACCTTGCAAGATCTCTAAATGTGGTTGACATTCTCATAACTTCATTACATGGGGTTTGGGCCAGATTTAATATGATCTGGATATAATTAAGGCATGGATATTTTGTATTTTGGCATATGTATGAAGTTACAAAGCAGGATTTACAACTGCCATCCTCGGCACAGGCCAACTTAAGGTACCTTATTAACCTGGACCAACTTTCTCCCAGAGACCCAAGAGCAGCCACAAAGGCAACCAAGAAACTCTCATGGCACTGCCTTTGCCCACCTCCACGAGCAAAGGACAGAGGGACAAGTCTTGGAGTCCTGGGGAGTGGGGAAGGGAAGGGCCAGGTATCTCTGCCTGCTTGGTCACCAATGAAGTGATGTGGAGAGATGGGGGACAGCCTCCTGCCACAAACACAAGATAGATGTGGACCTCTGGGAGAAAATGGGGGGCTAGCCTACTCTAGGCTAGACCTGGGATTCCATCTCAGGGTTCTGACCCTTTCTGTTTCAGCACGGGTGGGCTAGCCTACTCTAGGCTAGACCTGGGATTCCATCTCAGGGTTCTGACCCTTTCCTTTCTGTTTCAGCACGGACCTTCAGGAACTCCACCTTCTCTTCGTGACACATTTCCTCTATGGTTTCCATCAGCTCTCTACAGGCGTCAAGGTTTTCTCCGCAGGTGACCAGCTGTCCATATAAAGCTTCCAGCTTCTCTTTCTTTTTCTCCTCTAGGGCTTGAATTTTTTCTTCATACTTTTGAGCGAGGGTTTCCAAGATCTCATTGTAATGTGACTCAAAGTTTTGCTCTTGTCTTCCAAAATTCTCCTGCAAGACAGTTGAGCTCAGGCGTCATTTTAGCACATGTGATATGTTGGCTCGAGTCACTGGGGACCTGAAGCTCTGTCTACCCCGAGCTGTTTCACTCCTTCATTTTTATCTCATCTCTTAGCAAGATGCTGGGGTCGTGAAAACAAAGGAGATTCCTTCTGACATCCCCCAAAATGGTCTCTAATTATTTAATTAATGCATTGAACAGGGGTGTGTACATACATGTTTGTGCATGTGGAAGTCAGAGGATAACCTACGGTGTCATCCACAGAGTCTCTCACTGGCAGGGAGTGTGCCAATTAGGTTAGGCTGGTGTGCCCCAGAGATCTTCCTTTCTCTGCCCCCCCAGCACTGGGATTACAAGCATGTGTCGCCACACCCAGCTTTTCTATGTGGGTTCTCGGGGTCAAACTCGGGTCCTTGAACTTCACCAAGTGAGATCTGTGCTCCCCAGCCCTGAACAGCCTTGCCAGAAAGTGCTGCTACCCTTCCTGGCACCATGTTGCAAACCTCTCCCTGTTTCAGCTACCTCCAATTACCATAGAAACCAGCCCTGCAGCTCATCAATGGTTAGTTAATCAGTTTGTTGCTGGGAGCTTTGACTTCAAAGCAGAAATGTTTGCCCTGAGAGAGGTCCACCTGCCATTCCCCCCTGTGCTCTCACATCTCACGATATCTGTCCTCACTAGCGGAGACATGGATAAACACCAGGAGTGTACCACCTCTGTTCACGGCAACGAGGAGAGATTAGGAAAGCAGAGAAGGAAGGGTTGTAGCAAATGATGAATGAGGAAATGCTGGAAGAAGAATGTAGACAATGACTCTCACATGTGTGGCATTTATGAATTTGTTGGTTTTTTTTGACATAGCATCTTATTAGGTGGCCCTATACGGCACCACTATGCAGGCCGGGCTGGCCTGGAATTTACAGCAATCCTCTTGCCTTAGCTTTCCAAGTGCTGGGATTACAGACACGCATCAACACACCTGGCTGATACCTACAGTATTTAAACTGGAGGCTCAGAGGCTGGGAAACAGTAGAAGAGATGGATTTCCAGTATCCTTTCATCACACTGGAAGCGCACAGGAGTTCAGTGGTTTTGACTGTTGCCACCTTCATGCAATGACAAGGACATTTCCAAAGAAGAGGCCTGCAGAGGTCTCTCAGAGCTGTTACTAAGCACCTATTGTGTGCAATTTGTGTGGGTTTTCATCTCACTTTTGAGTACGAGACCAGGAATCTGGACACACTGGGGTCAGATTAACCCAATCATGAATCTTGGCGTTCTAAGATCTTACCAATCTTGAAAAGCCTGCAAGATGACTAAGCTAAAAGGCACAGCACAGATACAACCCGTGCACAGCTAGAAGCACGTCTGTGTTTGAGGAATGACAACCAGCAGGAATGGGGTGTTGCTGCATGGAACTGAAACCTGTCTGACAAATACTGGTGAGTGTGTGGACAAAGGGAACCCACATACACCACTGTTGGTAAGCTAGTCCAGAACCATGGAAACCAGTGTGGAGGTTCTTCAAAAACTGAAAATACACCTCCCATTTGGTCCCAGTCAGCTTATGCCACAGATACTTGCACATCTGTGTTTATTGGGGCTACTCAGAAAAGCTGTTATGGAACTAACCTAGGCATCCATCAACAGGGATGGGTAAAGAAGGGGTGTGTGTGTGTGTGTGTGTGTGTGTGTGTGTGTATACAGGTGGAAGCTACACGTGTGGTGAAGTCCCCAAGGACGTCCTCACCTCCACCGTGATGAACACCTCCTCCAGGTGGCTAGCGAAAATTTCCATCTCGATAATCTGCTGCTCCAATCTGTACATGTTTTTGTGAATTTCATCCTATGGAGCCGAACAAACAAGGCATTATTGCTATGTTTGCTCTAACGTCTTTAAATTAAAAATATGCATATGGATGCTTGTCTGCATGTATGTTTGTACACTGTGTGTGTGTGTGTGTGTGTGTGTGTGTGTAGCAGCCAGAGAGGCCAGAAGAGGCCATCAGATCCCCAGAGACTACAGTTATAGGTGGTTGTGAGCTACTGTGTGGGTGCTGGGAATTGAACCCAAGTCCTCTACAAGAGGAGCCAGTGCTCTTAACCGCCGAGTCATCTCTCCATCCCCCCCTTCCATGCTTGTAGAGGCATGTAGGATGTGTTACCTGCCCACCTCCTTGAGACACACATACCCTCTGCAGACAAAGATGGAAGGAGACCTGCTACCTTGGCGCTTTCCAGTGCTTTGTTGAGTGGCATGACTTCATGTCCCTCGTGTGCTTCCACATCATTCTCAGCAGTTCTTACTGGAGTCTTGCAAGTGGCACAGAAGACATCAGGAGGTTCTTCTTCTTCATCCTCCTCCTCTGGGATGACGTAGCATTCATACTCCTCACTGGTACGGCCGTGCGTGTACCTGTAGGCTTCACGGAGGTCTTGGCACTGACCAGGAAGGCCTTGCCCTCCATAGCCCAGGTCCTCGGCCTCGGCTGCCTCACTGCTAAGCCCCCAGTCTCTCTGCTCCCTGGCTAGGTCTCTCCTCCTCGGGCCATAAGGAGGATACTCCAGAGTCCCTAGTCTGTGTTCACCAACAAACTCATCCCCTACCTCATGGTCATCCTCAAGTCCGTATAAGTGGACGAGCTCGTCCACTACCTTCGGGAGACTCTTGCTGTCCCCTGCCCCTCTCAGCTCACTGGTCAGTTCAGCCTGGTTTACTTCGCTCCTGATTCTGCCGCTTTCTCCCGGGAAGAGCTGCAGTCTGTCCTCAGAGTCATACAGGTCCATGTGATAGAAGTGGAAGTCTTTGGGGGCCCTTGACCCGCCCAGCTCCAGCTCCTCCCCTGCGTCCTCCTCCATTGATACAGAACAGTCCTTCTCAGATGGCCAGTGAATATTCTGAGTCCTAGGACACAGAAGAGATGAACGTCAGTTCCCAAGAAGGCATGGGTTCAGATCTCATCGAAGGAGTTACAGTCCAAGTCCACATCTTGGCAAAGCTAATTCACCAAACTGTCCAGGCTGGGGCTGGAGGTGACTCACAGTGCTCAACAATCAAGAAAAACCCACGAGGCACAGGTGAGCCATGGCTGGCTAGCAAGCATAGGGAGTTGAAACCCTGTTGCAGAAAGGCAGTGGGGAGCACCACCCTGAACCAGAATCACCATGAATCCCTTGTCTCATTCCTCAGCCCTCACAAACCATGTAAGATGATAAATACTGATTATTTTAAGTAATCAAGCTGTGGAATAATTTGTTATAAAATAATAGTATGCGTGATACCAGCCTCAAAATAACCTTTCCCTCCTGCTACCATTTCCCCCTCTCTTTTGTTCAGGCTCCTTCAAAAGACGGCATTGATAATACTGATCTTTACACCACGGCACGTGTATATGGATGGGGCTTTCCGTGGGGAGTGTGGGCACGGATACTAAGGAGTTATCAGCTTTCAGATCCTCAGGTTTGTACTTAGTCTTTCTCAGAGCTGCTTTGCCTGGGAATGAGGCAGCATCTGAGGTTCTCTTTTCTCAACAGCCCTTCTCTTCTTTATTATAAAAGCAAAAATATCTTTCCTGTTCATTCTGATTATTCCATTGCACAGTAAGATTTCATTGCTTGGGAATTTGATAAAACCTCCAGGAGACTAGATGAAAGGACAATCTGAAGTATCGGTATCGATGCTGAGAGTGAGTGACATTAATGAATGGGTAAGAAAAAAAAATTTCAAGGTAAATGCTTTCCAGCTCTTTGCTTCCAACAAAATTGCAAGAGGATCTAATCAAGTTGTCAGCTGATACGTTATTTAAAATAAATGTTCATGGTAGGTCATTATATAATTTTGGCATACATTTCAGAAAGAGCTGGCAGAATGGAATGGCATTATTATAAATTGCTTCCCTTCCCATCTACTTATACAGATGTATGATCACTCTGTGCTTGCATGGACAAGATTTAAAAAAATACAAACTCTCATTCCTGTTACATTCTAGAAGGTGATATTTTCAAACTTGGGTTTGAGTTTTTTTAAAAACAGATAAAGTCTCACTTGCTCATTAAAAGATGCATTTTTGGGCTAGAGAGATGGTCCAGTCAATAAAGCGCCTGCCACAGGAGCACGGGGACTGGAGTTCATGTCAGGTAAAAACCAGAAGCAGTTACATGTCTCTGTAACCCAGCACTGGGAGGTGGCAAAGGGACAGAGATAGGCAGATCTCTGGAGCTCATTGATCAGCCAGTCTGACCCAATTGATGAGCTCCAGCTTCGGTGACAGTCTCTGTCTCGAAAAATAAGGGGGAAAGCAATCAATGAAGGGACCTGATGCCAACATTTGGCCTTACACACTCATGCATATATGTGCCCTTACTCATATAAACACATGCATATACCCCCCCACATTTCCATTTTATTTTTAAATTATTTGCCAAAATCTATAATGTTAACATGCTGTTCCACTTAATTCAACTAAAAATTAGGTTGGTAACTTGATTCAGTAGAAGAATGAGCTTACAGTTTAGAGACTTGTAATTATATGCATGTTTCAAATCCTACGTGCATATCTTTTGAAGACAATATTATAGATGATCAACAAATGACATTTCTAACATAAAACGTGCTTTGACATACCAAGTCTTTGAGGGATCAGCAGCACCTCCAGGCTGCCGTGCACCTTGCCTGTGTCTAAGTCCATTTCTCCCTTCAATGGTTTCCAAGGCCAAAACTGCCTCCAAGCCGTGGAAACTTAACCTCAGTCCCCTCACCACAATCCATCCTGGCTTGGTTTACTCCTCACTGTAGTGGAGGATTCTCAACAGAACCATTCAGTCTTTTCTAAGAGGCTGTGAGTTGTTTTCTCAGTCGTGCATGTCTGAATGTTCAGCTAACCAGACGTTCCTACTGCAGGAAAATAAGGTCTCACTAATACTCGCTGTGAGCTCTGACTCATGGGGAAAGGGGAGAATGAAGAAGAGGGCCCGTCATCTGAAAATGAACCCAAGAGGATGAGCACCGAGCCCTGCTCCAGGGGTCACATCTCAGACAACAGCAGCAGCAAGTCGAGGCTTTAGGGTTAGCCTGCCGTCACCCCACCTGGTCCCCTGGCTTTCAGGGCAATGGAGGATGATCAGGAAGTCTTCACTCTCAGGGGGATCCTGGGACCCTTTGCCAGCCCTGCTGATCTCACCGTGTGCCTGGACTATAGTGCTGGGTCTCATCCATTGCTTCTGCACTGGCTGTGCCTGGGGCTGGCAAAGTGTGGACGCCACAGAACAAAACACCACCAGGTGCTAGACACAAGGCATGAGACACTGGTCCTCTTGAGGATGACCCAGACAATCAAGTGATTGTCACGCCATCCGAGGCTGGGGCCTGACTTCTCAGAGATGCTTCCTTCACTCTCTCCTGGTACCTCAGGTCTCTTCTCCCCTTAAGACTTAAGTCCCATAGACTAAAATCACAGTTTCTCCCTGAGGCTCCAATATCACACCCGAGTGTCACTCTGTAGGCAGAATTTTTCTTTGAAGCCATTTTTTCTCCAGTCTTCTGACTGTGGGCCCCATGGCTCTTGGCGCTGACAGAAGCACTTAGATGTGTAGGCAGCCATCTTGAAGGCTCAATCACAGGCGGTCTCAGCTCTTCTGGACCCTGTGTTTCACTCTCAAAGTGATGGCACACACCTTCCCTAGCAGACTTCTGTGCTCCTTTGACCCCTTTCAGTATCTCCCGGTTAAAGCTTACCCAGGGTCTTCCTGTTGAGAGCTTCCTTCTTCCTTCTCTGCTGCTCCTCAGCCACCTACCTCCCCTACCCAGCCAGTGCCTGCCTCATTCTTCACGAAGACCAGCTGTAATGATTTCAGCCACATAAGACTGATACTTCCGGGTTCTAGAAGTCATGCAGGTACAGTCAAGGCCTCAGGCAGAAGTGTCTAATGGCCCCGCATGACCCATGTGCGCACCTAAATGGTTACATCCACATATGACTCAGCTAAGCTCTTGCGTGCATGCATGAGCCCCGTCATCAGCGTATGACATAGCCATGTCAACCCCCTGTGCACATGCGCCAGGCAGGTTTTAAAAGCTGGACACACCATC
>LOJH01040473.1:0-14609 GCA_001685095.1 Ellobius talpinus
AATACAATTTGTGTGTTGTTATTTCAGGGTAAAGCTAGCCGTGCGGGAGCCAGGAGGGACTAAAAGCAGGCCCGCTCCCCTTACACTACAGTATTTTGTCTCAGTTAAGAGAAAAATAACCAAAACAGAGATATAAAATATTATATATATATAATTGTGCAAGGATTCTGCTGTCCAGTCTAGAGAGAAAGCCACCTTGATAGACCAAAATTTTCTGTGCCTTCCATAGTTTAGTGCTCATCTGATAATCGTTTTCCTCTGAAGCTAATGGATTTCCCCATGAATTTAAAAGTAGACATTTTACTTGAGAAAGGGACAAAATTTCTCCCTTTCCATAAGTCTTGATTGACTGCAATAAGATGCCTACAATTAAAAAAGAATGAATCGGTGAGCAGCGGTAGTTAGCCTGCAAAGCCTTATAAACAAAACAGAAAAAGAACTTCATTTAGAGCCACAAATGCAATGGTGTTCAGGGAAGGACTTCTAGTGCCAACAGTGTAGAGTGTTTTATCTTCCAGGCAAGGTGTTTTCTACTGGGGCAATGCTTACCACAGCTTGGTATCAATGGATTCTCTGGTTGAGTCAGATTACCAAGTTCTGAAGGAAGCCTGCTCAGAGAGTCCTTTGGTAACCTCATCTCAAGGAGGGAAGGCACTGAGTAGCTTAGATGTCTTCATTAGATTTAATTCATTTTCCAACTTTGAATTAATAATTTTTCATTCTTGTGTTAAAAAACCAGTAATTGGTGCACTTTTTATTAAATATTAATATTTCAAGTTCAGCTGACTCACACACCATGGAGAAGAGGCATTTTTAAGAACCTGTTTATCTGAAAGGATTTTTTTTTTATCTGCAATTTGTCAATGTGGCAATGTAATGAAATCTCTGGAATGAGAAAGTAAATATGACCTGACTCAAAGCTTACTGTAAACCTATGGCAACCAAGATTGTATGACATTGTTGAAAACTAGAACATCCAAATGTGGAACAGAAAAGACTCTGTAAGTAGAGTCAACCACCTTTGACAAAGGGAGAAAGGGCAATAAATTCAGCAAAGATAGTTTCTCCAACAGATCACCCAGAAAAACTCAACATTCATATGCAAAATATCTCAAAGTTTACATGAAATGCAAATTTTAAAAGTTCCAGAAAATCACACAGGAACAAATCTTCAGCCTGGCAATGACTTTAAACACAACGGCAGAGACACGGTCTCAGAGGAAATCACTGGATAATCTGGTCTTTTTTACAATTAAGAAATTCTGCTTTGTAGATCCAAACTCCAGGAAAAGAAGACAAGCTACCGACTGTGTAAACAGGAACTCTAACAAAAGACACATCTATTAAAAGTCTGTTCTGTACATACACAAAGACCCCTGAATCCCAATAATAAGACACAGAACAACATAACTGAAAATAGGTAAATACATAAATGGTCCTTACAAAAGAAAATATACAAATAGCTCATGAGCATAGCCAAAGATATTCCATCTTACATGCCAGTAAGAAACTTCAGATTAAAACAATGAGATGCCTCTACGCATACACAGGACTGGGAACCACTGAAATTACTGATAATGATGGAGAAGATAGAAGAACGTTTATTCTTCACTGGAAGAAATTAAAACTGGTATACACATTGCAAGACATTTTAAGTGACATGTTTCAGGAACTAACCACACTTTTGGGGCTGGAGATATGGCTTATCAATTAAGAGCATGTACTGAGATTCCAAAAGACCTGAATTCAACTCCAAGCATGCAAACGGATGCTCACAACTGTCTGTAACTTCGATTCTGGGGGATTCAAAGTCTTCTGACCTCAGCATGCACCAGGCACACATGTGATATACGGTCACATGTGCTGGCAATACAGCTATACAATAATAATTTTAAAATGATCAATAAAATAAAAACTAATCGTACTCTTACCATATCATGCAAACATTTCTCTGAGGTATTTACTGAAATGGATTAAAAAAAAACTTGTGCCCACAAACACACAAAATATAGTTCAAACATGGGATTATCAAGAGATCTTTTGGTAGATAAATAATCTGTGATATATCCAGGGAATAGAACATTATGCAGTGTTAAGAAAGAGAAAGAATAAAGAAAAAAGTCACAAAAAGACAAAGGATAAATTTGTAAGGTTATTAATAGATGAAAGAATCCAGTATGAAAATGTGACACACTATAACTTCAACTATAGGACATTCTGGAAATAAACAAGAATACAGAGACAGGTTAGTGATACCTAGGGCTAAATGAGAAGGGATGGACAGACAAAACATTTTATGACAGTAAAACTAGCCTGTACTACATCACACTAGTAGATACATAAAACATATATTTTTCCAGATTCGTTGCATGCACACAGGAGTAGCCCCGATAAGTCCATGGCTGGATGCAGAGACACTGTCAATGTCGGCCCCTCAACTGTAACTGAGGTCTCCCTACCTGCAGGATGTGGCTAACGGGATATGGTCCAGGTGTAGAAACATAGGTTACGAGGGACTCTATACTTTCTGCTCATTTATTTCTGTAAGCCTAAAACTACTCTACAATTAGTTTAGTGATTTAAATGTTGCGGTAGATTTGATGCTAAGAATAGTGTACTGTGAGCCAAGGTTTGAGAGTCTATTGCAGGAGGAACTTGAGAGCGAGCACTGAGCTTTAGTTCTCCATGAAGGTCTCTCTTTGATGTGAGGTCATTCGTTACTAACTCAGTCATTCTACTTTTGCCACGTTTTTCATATTTTTGTAATTCAGTCTTGGCCATCTGTATATTTCTAGGAGTTTACTCTTCTTACTCAGATAATCTGTGGCTGTTCTGTTTCTACCTGCTGCATTTGTAAAGCACTTTTTGTAATGTCTCCTTTTGGATTTATATTTTTATCTGTGTGAGTCCCATTGCTTTTGATCTGAGTTAATATAAAAATATTCTCAAAACCAACACTTCATTCTGCGGATCTTGACTGCTGTGTGTAAAGTCTTGATTGCATTTCTTTATGCTTTGATCTTTATTTTTCCTTCATTCTGTTTGCTTTAGATTTAGCTTGTTTTTTATTTTTATTTTTCTAGTTATTTGAAGTGCACCATTGGGCTGTCTATTTGGACTCCCTTTTCCTTAATGTAGGCTTTTATCCCTAAAAACTCCCCTTGTATAATTATTTTTCTGTATTCCACATATTTGCTAACTTTCCAAAATTTCTCTAATTACTATTTCCAATACTGTGGTATGAAAAGATACTTCATGTTGAAGAAAACTCTGGATGAATTCTCATTATCTTGACAGAGTCAGACTTCTTCTCAGACACTTGAAGAATCTTCATAATTCGGCTCTGACCCCTGACTCATCTACCTCCACTTGGCGAGATACTGACTCTACACACGTAGGCCTTCTCCACTCTCGGGGCCATGTTCCCCTGTGCCCTCCCCACTGAGTTCTTCTTTCCAGGCATCCATATGGTGTGCTCCTTCACTGCGTCCAAGTAGGCGGCTCATCATTTCAGAGTGACCCCCCCGAAATATCTCACCTAAAGACATGCTTCGTTCTTTGGGGGTCTTTGAGACAACTGCAGCCAGCATAGTAATGATCTCTTTAGTTCAATGTGATTCAGTAGCCAATGTTGGTCAGACCCAGAATAGTTTATTTTAGGCATATTTAAACGCAAACACAAATTTCCTGGTGATAACTCAATCCTGTGTGCGCAATAAAGCTTAAGGCATGACTACATCAAAATTCTTTGTAAACCACGAGTGACGTTTTCCATAAAGATAGGTTGGGCAGATTGACTGAGACAAACAAGCTCAAGATTGTTGTGTGATATTTTGACTGGGTTCTGACACATAAAGCTTGCTTGAAGTCAGAGGGTGGGGCCAGCCAATAGCTCAACAAAATTAGCCACAGAGACTTGGAGGACTATAGAAAGAGGGGACAGAAGTGGTAAGGCGGGGCAGAGAGAGAATCTTGGCCCTTTTTGAACTGGAAAGGTCAGAAGCGACTGCGGCTGCTCCCCTGCTTCTCTAGTCTTTCAGGTTTTTACCCTGATATCTGACTCGCAATTTTTCATTCTTAAGATTAATTAAGTTAACACTTCACAAGATCTCCCGGGAGAGTGTCCAGTGTCATCACGGACATACAGATAGTGCGAAGGTCACTAGGCTACTAACCGCCTCCATTTCCAGCTTTTGGGGAAGGAAACAGGTTACACATTTGTCTCTTTGAAGAGATAACCAGTGTATTTAACATTCTTGGTTCCCCGCGTCCGTGAGCACAAAGGCTTACAAACCTCCATCGCTGCTCTTTCCCCAGTCTCCATCCCTGTATATATAGCGTATCTGCTTGTTTGGGTGCCCGGGGATCATGCTTTCCTCCCTCAAAGTGTCAGCAAGGTGCAATCAGAACCAAGGCATCCTTCCTTCACCAACTAATGAGGACACGCCCAAGGTGTCCTCGCTGATGAAATGAGTAGCTTTCATTTTACTTTCATGAAAACCTTTTCCTATTTGGGGTATGGACAGATTTAAACGAAGTATTTTTTCCAAATGAGTAAGTTTGTTTCCAATTAATTTAATCTTGCTCAACTAATTATCTGCATATAGAACACGATAGATTATCTGGTCTGTATTTAGTTTATTCATCTTGGGCTACCACCTAATCTCAGTTCACCAATCCAGACCTTCTCTGCACTTCTATTTGGTGGCAAGGAACCTTCAAAAAGAAGGAAAGAGAGAGAGACAGAGAGACAGAGAGACAGAGAGACAGAGAGAGACAGTCATAAAGCTGTAAACAAGAAATAATACATTCTCTGTATTTATTATTGCTTTGATCACTAAGCACAATTAATCTCATTATATATATGGCCTTTTCCAAAGAAGCGATGTAAATGAATCTAAGCATTTTGATCACCTCCACAATTCTTCCATTACATAAAACTCTTTCATTGGAAAGTGAACGCTGATGTAGTGATTCAGTGTCTTCCCAGTTCTCTCAGTATCCTGAGGCTGTTTTCCTCCTCTCTCTGTGGCTGCTTCAGCTCAACTGATCTCTCATTCCCCAGCCTACTGACCCCCAGGAAACTTCTGAATGAGCAGATTGTTATGCTTTTTGTCCTCTGTTTGACAGATGGATCCACAGGTCAGGCAGCTGCTTGGCTGACCTGTCTCTCCTGCCAGATTTACAGCTGTTCCCAGGCAGGCTCGCTCCCTGACTGCCCTCTAAGTAACAGGAATTCACTGTTCTTGCCACAGGGCTCCCTGACCCATTTCTCCCTCTGGTTTGCCGCCCTTTGTTGGCCTGGTTCCTCATTGACCTCCATCCAGAAAAGCACAGCCCTCCTTCCTTTCAGAAAGATCTTAAACTAGTTCCCATGAGCTAGTGCCTTTATTTAATTTTTTGTAAGATTTAAGCATATTTGATACAGAGGAACATTCGTTACTCAAGTTTTCTGAGGGATAGTAAGTTTACACTGAGTATATGAAGACAAAAATGAACATAGTCTTTGCTTAAAAGATAGTTTCCCATTTTTCAATGGTAGTAACTAGAAAAGACAGTGTTCACTCAACTCATTTACTTGGTCTTCCAAAACTATTATTTTTTTTATTTGGGATTGATTTCCAATTACTCATTCATCCATTTAGATCTTTTGACAGAGTCTTATATAGCCCAGGCTGGCCTCCAACTTAACTAGGTAGGTGAGGATGACTGTGACCTCTTGACCCTTACTCTACCTCATAAGTGCTGGGATGATAGGTATGGGCCAATATACCCAGGAGGGATTTTTTTCATATAACAAAACTGGAACCATTCCCCACCTCACTCACAAGCATTATCCTAATGAATTTGTGGTTTTAAAATAAATATTTTTGAATTCCAAACATACTTATGGAAAAGAGGTCTGTGTTACTTTCATTGTAGATGCGCTGCTTTGTTGGGACAAGCTTATCATCACCCATAGGTGGTTTGGAAAATCTCAGGTGATATCAAGAATACTGGTGTCTTTTCAAAGCCCAGGCAATTCTTAATTCCCTTAAATTCTCTTAAACTCCAGCTGGAAGAAGAGGTCTCCTCTAGCAAGTTTGTCAGTTATTACTTCCTAGGTGACCCAGCTCATTACAGTTCATTCCTCACACTTACTGTGCACCTAATCTATTTGCCTCACTTTGGAAATTTATTCTTAGTTGGCTATGCATGGAGGATGACCTTGAACTCTGTTCTTCCTCCTCCTGTGCCTACCTGTCAAGGGCTGCAGTTAAAGGCTGTCACTGCGATGCGGAGCTGTGGGATACTGGGGATGAATCGAAGTCGGTAGAACACTTGCTGAACACGCACAAAGTCAAAGCCCATGACTCACCAACATTCACTGCCTGGCTCTTCTGCTGTCTTGCTCTGACCACGGGGTGAGAACTTGTCTTTCCCCGTGACCTTGCTGAAGCACTTCACCATGACAGAATATTGAATAATAGGGGTAAGATGTCACTTGTTTTTGATTTACAGAGACAGCCAAAGACTAGTGACAAGGTTAAATTGGCAAACAAAGATGAGAAAGAGAGAAAGGGGCAGACTTTGAGTCTCTTTCCTGAGGCTCAGCTTTTTTCTCTAGCAATTTTATTTCCTTTAATAACATGAAAAAGTGTGCAATTTTTAATACATTTCACTGTGGTCTAAGCTAGTTTTGTTAGGTTGTTGACATGACCCAAAGCATCTATCTAGTATCTTCCCATTAGTTTCTGTGTTGACTGGAGTCTCCTTTTGAAGTGGAAAGGGAAAAGGAAGGGCTTTTCATTCTTATGTAGCAAACTTTCACCAACTAAGAGTTCTCTCCAGCCCATGAAATATTTTATGTTTTCTTCTTTATATCCAGCTTTGAATAAAACTTTATTTTGAGATAGAAAGCAATGATATAAATGACTGTGTTATAAATAAAAAATATCCACCAACTCGCATTGAAACTTTTAACCTGTGACCAAAAGTAAAGTATCAGTTTGGTGTAAAAGGAATCATGTGTTTGGCATTGTTGAAATTTGCTTGATAGTAGAAGGAATTCTTAATAAATAAGTATGTTGTGCATCATTTATTGTGGATTTCTCACTTTAGTTTTTGCTAATGATTTGTTGGGGTTTATTTTCTACTATGGAAATTGTGTTAGACAAAAAGCAAATTTGAGCAATTTTATTATTTCAGTGTATAACGGGTCATAAACAGTAAAGATAGCTTCCTCCTTTGGCCCGAAAACTGATGAACAGCATACAGTGTGGTGGTAGTTCAGTAGGTATTGCCAAGGGGATGAAAGCTTTGAGGATGAGGACTGAGATGGCTAAACCATTGAAAGTTGACAATGACCAACTGAGAGCCATTGTCAAAGCTGATCCTCTTACAGCTAAGCCACCTGAGAAGTTTCCAAAGGACGCACGACAGAACTTTAAATGGTCAGAGGACGTCTGAAGCAAACTGGGAAACTAAAAAAGCTCAAATAAATGAGCATCCATTCACGGGTTGAATAAGTTTTTTTTTTTAAAGTATTGTTTTGGATTGTTATCCTCTCTCAGTCAGTGGAACAAACCATTTCCTGATAAGACTGTGACATATCACGAGTTGACTGTATATGACAACCAGCGAGGACCCACTCAGTGACTGAATGAAGAAGTTACACAGCCACACTTACACCGGTGTGTGTGTGTGTGTGTGTGTGTGTAGGGATCTAGATGGTTGTGAGTCATTTTGTGGGTGCTGGGAATTGGACTTAGGCCCTCTGGGAGAGCAGTCAGTGCTCTTAACCAATGATCCACCTCTCCAGCCTCTCCAAATGTCATTGGCTACAGGGATGTAGCTCCCACCACAGGTCAGTGCTTGTTCTTACAGAAACTCCCCGTAGAAGATCACAAACATCTGTGACTTCAGTTTTAGGGGATCTGACACTGTCATCTGGCCTCCATGGGCACTGCACACACATAGAAGAACACACTTACATGAATGCAAAACACTCATATGCATAAAAGTAAACAAATCTTTACAAAACAAACCATAACCAACTTCATGTAAAAGTGAGACTTAGCCTTAAGCCGGGCTTACCTCAATCTACCCCCCTGGGCAGCCAATTTTCATGGAAGAATAAGGGTTAATTTGGAAATTTCATTCTTTTTCCCTTTTAATTTTATTTTTATTTTGTTTAGTTTTTGAGACAGTGTCTCACGTGGTCCAGGCTAGCATCAAATTTGGTATATAGCTGAGGATGACCTTGAACTTCTGATCCTCTTGCCTCTCCCCCTAGTATTGATATTATAGGCATATGCCACCATGCCTGATCTATGCCATGCTTGAGACTGAACCCTGAATGCATACATGCTTGGCAAGCTTTCTACCAGTTAACTAAGCTACATGCATAACTCTTAATACTATTATTTTACATTGTCATTTATGGTTAGTATTATCCAATTTAAATCAGGTTTCCTTCTTTCTTTTATCTAATTATAGAAATTTTTGTCAAAGCAAAAATATATTATCAATTCATGTATAGTATAACCCTGTAAACTCTGAGGGCTATAGCTACTCAGTCCATTTCACAGCTGGAGACATTGTGGCTGCAAAAGAATAAATGAATTAATTGCTCAAGGCCCCTCAGTGAATGAACATTATCATAAGTACTAGAACCCACAGTTCTTGAATCCTAATTCATTTTCTCAGTCATGACAGCATCTGTGTCCTTAGGGCCAGAATGCCATTCTAGTCACAAGTCACTTCCAGCTGATCGTATCCATTCCTTCTGCTCTATATCACGATTAATGAACCTTTTGGTACCTTTTCTTTCCTGAAGAGTACGAATTCCTTTCTGAAACCCCAGAAGTAAGGTCCGGATAACAATAGTGTTAGACTAGGTACCCAGAAAGTCCTTGAAAGATCCAGATGGTTCAGGATCTTAACACTTTGCACTGCTTTCCATCATAGCCGATGGCCTCACGCTCTCTATGTGTGGATCACTTGTTACTTAGGGAAAAAAAAACAGGCATTTTTTAGGATAGTACTAATTTAAAATACTAAGAAATATTTTCCCATAAGTAGGGAAATGTCTCAGGAATTCCAACATCTCTTGAACTATTTCCTCTCCAAGATTGTAACAAAATGGCAAATGTTCCTAATCCTTATTTTTTTCTCCTAGAAAACATGGTCACCGATGGATCATGGGGAGACAGAGTACATATGTTTATACACTGATTACTGGAATCATTCTTTTCCCCCACAAGGTTATTTTTGGGAGATGACTGTGCTCTCTGTTATTTTTAGATATTTATTTTTAAGTCAATACGTTTATGCAAATGGCAGTGTCCCAATGGTGTGTGTTGGGACAAAACAGCTTGTACCTTTTTGTTACATACCAGATGCTGCTGTAAGAAGCTACATCCCTCATATTTGAAAAAACTCCAAAGGTTTCCTCAAATGAGAATGAGAGAATCTGCTTTCTGTTTCCATTCTTCAATAAAACTCTTAAGAAGTAGTTATGTCCCCAGTGTATGCGCGGTGTTTGAAAATCAAATTGCATTTCCATGTGTTCTACAATGGAGGGGATTGTGTTCGTGTTATCTGATACAATGCAAAGCTTTTGAAAGCAAAGACCCACATATGCTATTAATATTGTTCTCAGGGGAGTCAGTCTTTTAATCCCCTGCATGCTGGAGCTCTGGGGACCCTGCTATCAACTAGTATCTGGTCTTAAAAGAAAGTGTTAGGTAGAATATCATGCATTGTAATCCAATATTAAGCAATTTATGGTTGTTAAGAAAAAGCACACTTTTCCTGAGAGGAGAAAAGATGAAGGAAGCTCTGGTTTGACAATGTGGGAGGCAGAAGTGACCTTGAAATGGAAGCCGGCTCAAGGGCTTCATGAATTTGCTTAGGAGCACTTGATACCAAATCTCAATCTGAGCTAAAATTTTGTCAGTAATGTCTGCACTGCTCCCTTCCATTAGTGCACAGTGATTTGGTCACAGAACACGAAGAGGAAAAAGGAGACAGGAACATAAGCTGGGTTTGTGCTGGTTATGCTGGAGAACGCTCCAGTGCCTCTCAACACATTGTGATCCGGGAACGCAGCTCAAGCCCCAGCAAGGCTGTCCTTGTCTCTGCGCACCAAACACATTGCAAGTGGGAGGCATAAAACAACAATCTCTTCAGGCCTCCTGTTTCCAAGGAAAACAGTAAAGCCCGTCCTTCAAAGTCCTAGTAACAGAGCCACGTTTTATTCCCACGTCAACACAGTACGAACAATACATGTTGTAGGACAGATTCTTAAGTCACTTGTTCTCTTCATGAGGGATTCATACCGCTATGTTTCTATGCTTGACGTCTGAGCACGGAATGTTACATAGTGAATGAACCTTTTCAGAAATGAGGCGTTCCGAGGGTGCCTGCCTAACTGCACTGCAGGGATAGGTAGTGTTTGGATGATTCTAGTACAAAGCCTCTTTCAGAAAAGCTTTCTGTCTCCAATCAATACCAGAAGTTCACTAGTTAAAATATAATTCACTAACAAAAACACTAAAAGTATTTCCTTCTGAGAAATGAGAGGTATTTAAGAAATGTCTGTTTGTTCGATGTACTGAACTGACACCTTGGCTCTTGCATAGATAGTGCTCAGAAATCTAACAATATCTTGTCTTCCTCAGAGTAGAGTTCAATCTCATTTGTGCAAGCATTTCATGGGCTTTGCTTGTTAGAGAACCTGAAAGACTGACGGTTGAGACACTGAAATTTCAGAATAACCTGTGTGTGTACGATTCTGAGGGAGGGAACTGGGTGTTAAGAAATGTTCGCATATGTGGAAAACCCAGGCCAGGTTTAAAGGGAGGAGGCCCTACAGCATCAACTCTTTGTAGGGAGACGACAAAGGAAGAGACCATGTTTTCATCTAGAGACAGGGGAGCCAGGTAGAAAAAATTGCAGTAGGATGCTGGATGTCCCTTGACCTATTAAGGAAGAGGATGACATCATCAAAAACAGAAAAATAATTTGTGTAAAGTCACATTCTTAATTACAAAGACAAATCAGTTTACCCAGAAGTAGTCATAAGATTCTCATCCCCAGAGGCTCCTGCCCTGGACCTGGAGACCAAATGGAGTCTGAACAAATATGGACTGGTGAGTTCCTGTCAGTTCATTACAATTACGTCACACACACAATTGTCTTTTTTTTGTCCCCACAGACTTCACATAAAGTCACCTTTCCCCAGGCCTATGGTTCCTCTTTCCTTAAGCCTGCTTGCTCACAGGGTGCTTTCGTTGAATGAGTTTATTCTGAATTCCTCTTGTTGCCCCATCCTTTGTCACAGGAGCGCCAGCTGTGAACCTTGGGATGAGTGAGGGGAAGACACTATTTATTCTCCTCTGTGCCTGCACAGAGACACAACTGACTTCTAAGTTGACTACCATCAGCATCATGACTTCTGCGCACTGCCAGTTAATATGGCCAAGCCAGTATCCTAAGTGGGTGAACTAGCTACAGTATAGACTATGGAAGCTAGAACACAAAAAGCAGCTGTCCATTCAGATCTGAGGATACAACAGCGAGTGGTCGGAATATTGCAATGAAAATCCTCTGCTTTCTTTCAGTGAAATTGTGCCTGGAGGTGCTGGGGAGGGCTTCAGCTCAAATACAGGGATACTAAGTGAGTCAAGTATTTCACAAGAAAACCACATCATGCTTTCCAAGTTGAACCTATCATTTTGTGTTAAATCTAATGTTTAATAATGGCAGCTACTTAAATATAAAATACTACATACTGTAAATAAACCATGACATTCTTTAAGTGAAACTGTGACTTCCCACAAACGTCCACTGATCTAGGTCGTGAATAAATAACTTTCAGTGTATTTGGAGTCTCTCTTTGCTCACTCTTCTTTGCAGTTCAATTATTTCTATTGTGTGTAAAAATTAAGACATTTGGTAGGCTAGGAATGGAGTCTGGAGGTACGGTGCTTATCTAGAAGGTGTGAGGCCATGAATGAAGTCAGCCAAGAGTAAGCTAAATATTTCATTTCAATTTAACAAGTATTTGTTGAATGCCACTATGCATGCTAGGAGCTTGGAATTTATGAACAAACAAAGATGAAAACCTCTTCTTTCTGAATTTTCCAAAGCCTTGGTGAGCACTTATATCTAGAAGGTAAGCAGCCATTCTGGAAAATGGAAAGATGCCAAGAAGAATGAGACTGAAAAAGTAGAGGAGAAGAAAGAAAACCATGTAACTCACACGGGGACCGCACAACCCTTTCACCCGTGCTATTAAGCCAGGAGGAAGTGGAGTAGAGTAGGGCAACCGGAGTGTGACAGGCGCCTGGAGGGTGTCCACACACCTCCAACTTTTGCCATCTCTTCTGTCTAGAACTAAACTCTATTCTATTCTATTTTTCCTCTGTTTATGAAATATACTCAAGTATCTTCTAGCCTAAAGACAGGAGGACAAATGAAAACTCAGAAAGTTTCCTTTAAGGCTACATATTTTAAGTTTGACCCTTATAAAAAAAAGTTACCACCACTACCTCCACCCTCTTATTTCTAACCCACCCCATATATTTCAGTGTGGCTCCGCCCCTTGCCAAACCCCACCCACACCCTACTGCCTACTGTCACTAAAGCCCTGGGTTTTCTTTTGTCGCACCTTGTGATCATTTAACACTCTTTCCTGACGGTACAACTGGTCTTGTCTTCTAAGATACACTTGTCCAGGCGGTTTTCCCTACAGCATTGAATGAGTCACTAGTTACCCATACCATGCTTTCCCTGCATTACCTATGCAGCTGTTGAATGGAAGAATTCTCCCAAGTGCAAATCATCACTTCTTTTGGGTTGGAAAAGTGCCCTTGACCAGTACAGAAACTATAAACTCAACATGTCAGAAACCATACACTGCTTCGCTCCCTTTTAATCCTGGTAGTGGTTAGCTGCTTTCAGCATTTCTGGGAAAAGAAGATAGAACTTTGGAGAACTTCCCCTGCCCTCGGAAGCAGGATGTCTATTTTTACTTTGAAATCCAAAAAGTTTTATATTTTAAATAATGCTTTGTCTCCTCATCCTACTGGGAAGACTGTGCCCGTATGGACAGAGACTTTTATTTTAATATTTTGGATGGAAGTATCAGATGTTTGGGGAAACTTATAAACTTATCCTCTGAAAATACATGACTTTGAAATGGCATGGTATTTAAATTTATTCTTAAGGAAATTAAGATTACGGTGTCATTGATGGAAGATTGTATCTGGAATGTTGTATTTAGACGTCCTGACTAACTTTTCAAATAAGAGTCAGCATAAATATTAAGCACAGTATTTAAGGAGACTGAGCTTATCTGTTCATCAGAGGCTTCAAATGCTCGACTCAGAAAGTTACAACAGAAAGAAATCTCATCTGGTCTCCGTCTGCTATAAATAGAAAACGTCATCCAACTTACTACTTGTTTAAGGTTGGGAAAACATTCCTTACCAATTAACGTCTCAAAGCCTTGTTTTAAAAGAGAATATTGAACTACATAAGTCTAGCTTTCTCCTTCAAAATTTATAGCTTGAGAGAATTGTTTAACAGGAGTTTGACATAATATTAGGTGGCAAAATGAATTTGGGCTCCAAACTTCTACCCAAACATAAACAGCATCCATTTTCATACCAAGTCATTTTTATCAGACAGATTTGTTAAGTCTACATGGATAAGAATGTCCTAATCAAATGTATGGCACATATACTTAGGGAAATTAATCCATATCTTCTTAAGAGACTATTTATATTTGAAATGAGTTGCCTTTGGCTAGGCTTTCAAATGAAAACTAGGTTCAAATATATAATTTATGAATATGTGAATATGAAAAGAGAAAACATTAAAACCATGTAAAATTGTAATATATTTAAATGAATAAAAATCACTGTGTTGGGAGATAATGCTAGAACAGAATTAAAACATAGAAGACTTTGGACCCAGAGAATAAAATCATTAAATCTAATTTTCAGAAAATGACCTGCACTATTATTCATTGTATTAATAAAGAAGTGGGTGACTAAGACAGAATACTACAGGTTAATTAACAAGGTGGAGAAGATTATCAACAGTAAAGGAAGATACTGTGTGTATCTACCATTTCTTCTCTGCATATTTATAAGTTCACAGAGCTTGCTTTGCGTAGTGTAATGCAATCTAGCTACCAAAATCAAATGCGGAAAATCTAAATAGGAGGGAAAATGCTCCTTGGGGTAGTTAATCTTGATTGTCAGTTTCAGAGGAGTTAGGCACATTAGGAGGTTAACCTCCAGGGTACACCTTTCAGAGTGTTTCCAAGGAGTTTGAGTGACCACACAGGACCCACCCTGCATCCTGAACTAGGGAGCACTTGTGAATGGGCTTAAGTCTCAGGCAGAAAAGAAAGAAAGAAAGGGAGAGATCAAGAAATTCAGCTGATCCCCAGCCTTTTCTCTTAGCTTCCTGGTTACAGAAACAGCGTGATGAGCCCTGTTGCTCCTGCCTCCTACCTTCCCTGTAATGACAGACTTTGTCCTTTAGGACTGTGAGCCAAAGCAAACCAACCTTCCTTCCTTCCTTCCTTCCTTCCTTCCTTCCTTCCTTCCTTC
>LOJH01040474.1:0-12812 GCA_001685095.1 Ellobius talpinus
AGGGAATTGGGAGGAGGGGAGGAGGTGAAAATTTTTAATAATAATAATAAAAAATAAAAAAGAATTCTATAGCACCTTTAATGTTAGCACGCATATGCTAAAAATAATGCTGAGAACAGAATCCCTCACATCTACTTAGCTAACATTACAAAGCTGGAATCAAAGAATCCTAGAACTCCTCTTTTAATTTTTATAAAAATAATTTTAGTCTCATAGAAAAGTCACCAGAATAGATGGATCTCCTATGTCTTTTCCCCCAAATTCGACAAAATTAACCCTGGTTATTACTCTTTTTCTCTCTCCTTCATTCTTGCTCCAGCTCTCACATTCCCTTCATATTTATGTATTCACATGTATGTATACATTAACATGGTATAAAAATATTTAGCATCATATAACTGTATATGCACACATATTCATGTACATAAAATTTATTTTGCCATGCCATAGATTTGAGATGTCATGAACCTTAATCCTTTAATACTTGGTGAGTATTCTAAGGAAAAGTGCTGTGCTCCAATGTGACAGTCATCCAAGAAATCAACATTGATCCAGATCCATCGTGATCTGCCCCACCTAGTCCATGTTCTTCAGTCACACAACTCTTGCAGCACCTTCGCTTGTTTAGGATGGTGTCCGGCCTATACCCACTTACTGCATTCAGTCCTCACATTTCTTCCATCTAAAATAGGCTTTTCTCCCTGTCTTTCATTCCTGACATTTTGGAAAGCACCAGTCAGTGATTTTACAGAATGATTCTCAAAACAGATTTGTCTGGCTCCGCTAATTTTAATAAGTAGGTGCTAATAAGTACCCACTGGGGAAAAAAATAGAGGATAAAAATACTCCTGGCATCATGAACAGCACAAGACAAAGAAAGAAAAATAGCCTTGTCACAAATGAGGAGATGATGGAAGCTGAGTGTGCCCTGATTGTCATTTGAGGAGGTAAAGGACACAGTGAGGTACAAGCCTTGAGACCGAGAGTTGGCTCCTCCAGAGGCCAAAGTGATCAGAATGTGAGCTTGATCCTGAAAGGGATGGGAATCACTAAGGAACATCAGTTAAGGGGTACGGTAGTTTTTGTTTCTAAGAAGCAAATGCCTTAAAGATAGTTCAGTACCTAGAAATGAGTGAGAGTACAGCTAATGACACCAGAGTTCAGATCAAAAAAAAATGTGGACTGAACTGGTTAGGACAGAAAGATGGAGCACACTGGGGAAAATGTAGGAGGAAATTAGAGGGACAATGAATAATGAATAGAGATGACCCTTGTGACTGCTGGAATAACCCAGTGAGCAAATGGTAAGATTCATAATCTACCAAGGCTGGGAACACACAGGAAGCCTTCGGTGGCAGAAGAGACTGGAAACGGTTATGGACATTGTATCTGTTACTTTTCTGCTGCCGTGATCAAAGACAATAACCAAAAGAAACTTTAAGATGAAAGTGTTTATTTTGGCTTAAGTTTCCTGAGGGGTAAAAGGTTCTCATGGTCGGCAGACATAGCAGCAGGAACAGGAAGCTGAGAGGCTGTAGCTCAGCGACACACGCAAGGAGCAGAAAGACGAAACCGGAAGTGGGGATGTGCCTATCAACTATCAAAGCCCACCCCTAGTGGCATACTTCCTGCAGTAAGGCTGCACATTTTAAGTTTCATACTCTCTCCACCACCCAACGGGGACCAAATGTCCAAATCCATGAGCTTCTGGGGGACGTTTCTCATTCAAACCAACTAGATACGTTTTTGAAGTGTATATAGGGGAAATGGGGGTACCTAAGGAGAGGGATTTGAATCAGAGGTACAGAGTTAGTCATCATGAGTCATCATGAACTCACAGTTACTGGGAAACTGAGCTAGAGGAAATCCTCCAGCAGAAAGGAGACTTCCTGGAGAAGAGAACTGGAGACTGAGGGAACCAGCCATGCTAGCAGTTTTGACAGTCTGGGAACTTACGTAGCCACAGGTTTGATGGGACCGGTTTTCCAGCAGTACATTATAGCTCTGTAAGAGGGAACAAGGCAAATCAATTGCCTTGGGCTGGAGGACAGCAAAGTGAAAGGCGGGGCTCAACAAAGGGAAGGAATTGAAACCATTTGTAAATGAACAACTTAAACGGAGAGCAGACTCTAGGCTGCAAAGGAGCTACCGGTAAGATATGGAGAAGGAAACTGACAAATGAGTTCTGGAAGCTCTAGGAGTCAAATGAAAGTATCAGGAACTGTGCTTGAATAACAATGAGGGTGTTGCTTATAGGAGATCTGAATCAGAGAATGGGATACATGTAGCATCTGGATTTCTTGAGTAGACTTTTCTGTCTAGTTTTGGGATAGCTAGCTCAAGTGGAGTGGCATAAATTGTAAGATGAAATAAATCGAGTGTGGCCACAGTTTGGATACGGCTTGTTCTCTCTAAATTCATGTTAAATGTGATCCCCTTTGTAATGGTATTGAGATGAGGTAGAAACTGTGAAGGAGGGAGGCATGGTTCTACCTTCACTAAAATGCTCTTGTTATAAAGTAGAGTCAACCCTTGGGTTTTGCCTATTCTTCACAAATTTTACAGTCTCAGGTATCCTGTTACAGCCATGTAAAACAAATTATGGCAATAGTGACAAAAATGTTTAGACAGTGAAGGATTTGGGAATAAAAAGGACATCTATGAACCAGTAACCAAAGAGTTCAATGTATCATTGAAAGAGGTGGTAGAATGGCATTTGTGTGTGGACATTTCTGAAAAGAGGGGAGAGATGCTGGGCTGTCTTGCATGTGGCATTCACCAATGTGGGGTAATGAAATGTTTTCTCCTGAGAACATGCAAGACAAAGGTCAAGACAGCATAATGACCTCTCACACAACAAGGACGATGACCACCTCCACTCAATAACTTCCAGGAGAATAAGATTTCTGGAGGTCAATGATAAGATAGTGTAGGAGGAGAAAATGGGTAAGAACAGGTTGACACCAATGAGGCTAAGAACACACCTTAAGAATAATTGTGATGAGATGAGGTCCAAAATCCTTTCTCCCACTTTCTCATCAATGTTTCACTAACAGAGACAGGAGTATACTTATAATGTCAGGAATAATAAAAGGGAGATTATTAAATACTTAAATAAGTTAATAAAATTTAAAATATTTTCATTTTTGTAAGGTTAAGGAACAAGATCAGAAAAAGTAGGAAGTGAAGAGGTGGTCAAATTCTAATCAGCTAATAAAGACAGGCAGCCAAGGAGAAGATCTAGACCCAGATGCTCATATATAGCATAGTGGAAGTAAAATTCTACTCCCACCGTGCAACATGTTGAGTCTTTAAGTGGCCACACACAGTCTGCCACCATGCTGGGCAGCATAGACTTAAGGCTTTTCACTCGTGAAGAAGGAGCATTGAAGAGCGTGGTCCCAGAGCAAGAACGCTGACCTGGGCAGATTGGGCCCTGATGCTCCTGGAGTGAGGATTTCCGGAAATGTCATTGTTCTGGAGAATCTGGAGATGACAAAGTCAGAGCAGCGCTGCAGAGAGTTTCTCATTTCTTCCATATTAGCCTGAAAGGTCTATGACTCATAACAATGACCTGATCACTAATGGACTACATGTATGATGTAGTGCCATAAAATTTTATCTCCAGGGCTATCATAGCCATTTTTTGCTCATAAAAATGCACTCTGTATCATGGACCACAAATTCAGCTAATAGAGAATCTCTCAGAAAGTATAACCATGTCTAGACAATGCACAGCTCTATGGTTTTGTGCTGGAGATGCTAACTTTGTGCTTAAGGTATGTCATTTAGCAATTCCAGTTTTCAGACCTATTTACCCAAATTGGATGCAATACCTCACAATAGTCATGAGGGTATAAATTTTAAATATTGTGCAATATAATTATCACCAAATATCAAATGCACATAAACTTGTGACTGATGCTAGTACTATGTGGAAAGGAGCCTGATGGGGTTCAGCAACCTTGCTTTCCGACCAACCCAACACAACAGTCCCTCAAATTACTGTCAAGAAAAATACAATCTGATCCAGCTATAGAGGGTATGGCTCTTTTACCTTGCTCTCCCCAGAACAAATACAATTTGTATTTATACCTTGTACCACAAAATGTTAAAGTATAAATTAATGGTCGATATGACAAGAATAAAAGGTTATGAATGTGTCTGAATTGTAAATGGATATGTGGTATAGATTCCATCTTCTGAGCATGGTCCAAACACTAATAAGTGAGACTGGAAGGACTGGGTGAAGGAGGGGGAAACTACAGGTTCCAACACTAAAGAAGGCAAGACCGTGTTTACAGGAAGGTGTATTTGCCTACTCCTAAACAGGGAGGAATAAGATATGTGCATATTTACTAGAAATTTGTGCACGTATGATGATAAAGTTCCTGTAATCTGGAAAGAATAGTAGTCTGCATTCTTTAAGGAAGTGTTTATTGAGACATTATTATTATGTCTTGGTAATCAGCATCTCAATTTTTTAGGTAAGAATTCAACTTTCAGTATAGAGACACAGCAGAAAACTAGAATTCAATTAGAAAAACCTATTTCTTAGCAGCTCAAAGGGTCTATAATGTGACAAGACATGGTTCAAAAAGACTGGAACTAAACAAATGTGCTGAATTGATTTGAGTTCTTTTACTTTGACTGCAACAAACATTTTAAAAACTGAATTAGTCCAGGGACTAAGTGATGGCCCAGTCTGTAATGTAAGCATGGAAGACATGAGTTCAGATCCCTAGCACTCATGTAAAAAGGCAAGCATGACTGTGCATGTCTTTCATCTACTCCTCGGGAGGCAGAGAAAGGAGCATCTCTGGAGTCCACCCACCTGCAAGGCTAGCCAGATTGGTATGCTTCAGGTTCAGTGAAAGTCCCTGTATCAAAAAGAAAAATCAGGAGTGACTGAGGAAGATACCTGGTATCTACCTCTTGCTTTCACATGCACAGATCTACCTGTAGAATGAACCACCAATACACACAGCATCCTTACAAATTTTAGAGAATTCTCTTCAGATTGTAAAGTTTATAAAGCATGCCATACAGTCTTATAACAGAATATTGTATACACTGATTTTGAAAAGGATGTGAGAGAACATCAATGGGGGAAAGGCTAGCTTCAGAGACGAAGAAATGTGGGCATTCTAGACTTCCACATGAAATGTTGAGATTCCCTTGAGTCAGTATTCATGGTGCTAGAACAGTTAGACTTTCCTATGCTAGGAAGAATACTAACCTTTACCCACACCTCATACCTAACACATGAATTCAGTCAACATGGATCATAAACATTATTATAAAATTCTCGCCTATAAAACTGGGGTGAAATAGAAAACCTAGACCTAGATAATAAGTTCTTACGTTTGACATCAAAACTGTTATTCATAAGAAACTTTGATGACATGACATAACTAAAGATAAAAAATCTTTTGTTTTGTGAAAAAACTTGCTGAGGGCATGCTTGTTCAGGTGTATGCAGAAAAATCCTGGGGAGCGAGAAATGGGAGAGAGAAGGGGCGCTGTCAGTCTTGCTGTGAGAGAGAACGCATAAGCCATCCAGAATCATCCCTCCCTGGAAATGCGGGTATGGATGACCTCATCACCGTTATTTTTAAGGGACATTCCCAGACATTTCCTGCACTGGGTATGAGTCTGCTCAGAAATCCTGGTCTCAGGTAATCTGCCCCTGGTAAAGATACGTAAGTGGCTTTGGGGAGTGAACCACACAGGAGGCTGCTGTGCCAGATGTCAGAAAAGGGGCCCAAGAGAATACAGGAGAATGTGAACATCATCTGCAAGATGGAGCCTACGTGGTTCTTAGATGTAGGAGGCTGGAAAATGGGCCAGCAACTTTCCCCTTACCAGTTAGAAAAAGGCAGCTATGAGGAGGTTAAAGACCACAGAGGAGAGTAACTAGTGCAGCGACTGAGGTACAAGACTTTCATCATTAGGTAAATGAAGAGGGAAGAATTTAGGAAAACAGAGGTAGTGAAAATGGTCTAGCCAAATACAGAGGACATGATGTCGGGGAACTAAAAGAAACTCAGCTTGACCAGATCAGAGGAGAGAAAGCCACTGGGGATGAGGCCATGAAGGATGTATAATCCAGGTGCTAATTAAATTACAGGAATTGCTACTTAGGGGTCAAGTTGAGTTTGGTAGAGATGAGCCACAGCCAGAAATAGAACTCCAGCTTCTCAACCTAAGAGGAGATGCCTCCCATTAAGTCCCCACATGACAAAGAAGAGGCACCAGGGACATGAGATCTCTTTGAAAGAGTTCATGTTAGGAAGGTTTAAGCACCTTTTTATTTCCCTTACATACTGGATGGTAAAAGAAAAAATCATATAAGGACCACGATAACTAAACCCATCTCTGTGATTTACCTTTTACAAAAGAAAGAAGAGGGTCCATGGTTCTGTCCTCACAACGCTCTGGGTTCCTCATTTTGCCAGAGTCGTCGAGCATCCACTAAAGTAGATTCTGGTGCAGATGTGTTCAGAAACAGCCTGTTCTAGCACAATTTAATTTCATGGTCAGATGGGGATAATTATTCCAAAAGGCTTTCAGCCCTGTTCCTCTTGTGACTTTTTTTTGCTCTTTTAGAGCAACATGCAGCCGCTTCTAAACCCATGCTATAGTTTTTAGGCACAGATTCAAGAAAGAATTGGCCCTTGCTTACTATGGCTTGTTTTCCATTCTGTTTATTTTCTTTCTCTTCAACTAGAAAGATCAGATATTGCCATTTGAAAATGGGGGACTAGCCCAGTGGGTGTCTGCTGCTTCAGCTCCTATACTATCTTCTCAAAGTAGTTAGAGGTAACACCAACAATTCATACCTTTACAATCCATGACACACACAAATAGGTAAAAATTAATTGCCTTTTTTCAAGAACCAGAAAGTGAGACTTTTAATAATAAACTTGTTGTCTACTCCATCTCTTTCTATGACCAATTACACCAGCATTATAATTGCATTGCTTGTTTAATAAGTTGATGGCCTCTAGCTAGCTACAGGCTTCTCTGCCACCTCTGAGATCCCTATTTAGGAAGGACTCCAACACCTAAAGATTTGAACAATTAGTCTGTAAATTGTCAAATTTGCAAGCACTCTAGGGTATGATCATTGGAATTTAATCTTAACATCAATATTTTTACGTTAGAATTTTGGAACAATAGCTCATCTTTAATGTTATTAACCCTTAAGGACCTTATTTAGAGATGTTCTCTTTCCATAGATTTCTGAAGATTATTTTTTAGACAATGTAACAAATGCCTTGGTCTACTTTCTGTTGGTAGAACCAGAACAAAAATACCTAAAGCTGTATAATTAACAAAAGAAGTGGCNGGCGGGGGAAGGGGGCTCATTGTTCTGAAAGTCAAGGTGGAAAGCATCAGGATGGAAAACAGAAGGCAATGAGTAGGTATAGAAGAACCAGTGTCCCAGAGGGGAAATAAGAGCAAGGTGGGGAACCCAAGCTTCCCTTATAGCAGCCTACTTTCCAGGAGGTTTACCTAAGTGCTTCCACACGAATGGGGGGGGGAAGCACAAATCCCTTCATGCAATGGATTTTGGGAGACCCTATACACCCCTCAGAAACTCCAGCCCCTCTCAACACTATTACACTGGCCTTAAAGGACTTTTCCTGCAGAGATGTAAGAGATTTCTTCACTCCAGATAGTGTGCCAACAGACCAAAGCCTGCTTAGACCCCGGAAATTTTCTCGGATTTCTCGCAGGGGCATGGGTGATTTGCGGCAGCTTCATCATGGAAAAGTCTCACCCCACACTCAACCTTCTATCTCTCCTGTCTTCTAACGCAATCCAAGACCATGCACAGCTGGGCCCAAAAGGGAATCTTAGCAAGAATCTCAGGTGTGCATGTGACGACCACCTCCACTCCCCCACCACGTGGGAGAATACCAATAGCCTCCTTATGATCACCTTTGATCAGGCTGTCACTGTGTTTAGTCACAGTGACTGTCCGCAAAGGCACGATGCTTCATATTAGCAGTGGCCAGTTCCTTGCAGAGAGGACAGCAACACTCAGTAATTTAGGAACAAGTCTCAAAATGAATGTGGTCAGGGACAAAGCAGATTGGAATACCAGGACATGGTGTCATTTTCCCTCTTTTTGATAGAGCTCTAGCTACCAGAATTCCCAGCATGCTAAGCTGGCCATCTTCCACCTGTGAATGGGACAGAGATAGAAGAGACTAGACTCGAATTAGTGGAAATCTGTGTGGAATCTGCATTTTCCCCTATTTTTAATTAAAAATTTAACATTAAAATATAACTACCTCACTCCCCTTTCTCTTTGCTTCCTCCATTCCCTTCCATTTCTCCTCCTCTAAACTCCCTCCCTTACCCCTTTCACTTCTCAAATTGATGCTGTTTTTCTTTGCTTATTATTTTTACACACACACACACACACACACATATATATATATATATATATACACATAAGTATTCAAGTACAACCTTCCAAGTCCACTGAGTGTGGCTTGTGTTGATATGATTTCCAAAAATGACCAGAGCAAGAGGACTGGGAAATCAGTTGTGACATTATCAAAACAGAATCTTGGTGAATAGTTCTCCATTTAGATTCTTTAAATACAATGGTGCTTTTGATTAGCTTTTTCTCTAAAGAGTTTCACATAACACAGTTGTTTGGTTACATTATTCTGCTTCCTTTTTCTGGGTTTATAGCATTTTAATTGCTGTTTTAATCCTGTGTTTTATATAAAACATCCCCAATTCCCTTGGTGGATATAGCCATAGAAGTAAAGGGTTATTAGTATGCATTTCCCAGTCTGTTAGTGTTTTGATAGATTTCTTAATTCACTCTTCAAAATAAAATTGCTATATACATTGTGTTCTTTTTACGATGTTATCATCACGAGTAGGAGGAATATTTTCGGGTAGGCTAAACAGTAATTGGCAAGGAGCTATATAACATTGATTTGCACAAGCTTCATGTCCAGCCCTTTCAGAGCATGCTATTAGGAAGGGCTAATTTGTTAAAATTCACCCGAGGAAAATACCAAAGTGGTGTTTAGGCTTCCTGACATGCTCTCTGTCTCTAGAAAACAAGCTAACAGTGACAACATAATCTTCAGGCAAAAGAGATCCAAGAACCCGTGAGAAGCAGGGTACTGTCAAATCCACTAGATGGGGGTATCTACTTATTGAGTCTGATCAAGTAGCCCCCACACAAGCTGCCATAGAGGATCAAGGCAGTTAAGAATGCATGGTTGCAAAGGACCCAGGTTTGATTCCCAGCACCCACACTGACGCCACTTTTTTGGCATCAGGCACACATGTGATGCACAGATGTACATGCAGGTAAAACACTCATCCACGTAATAAAAATAAATCTAAAGAAATGAGAGTTGCCTCGAGGGCTCATTCCATACTGCTCAATGCCATTCTACAGAATATCAATAAAAACTTCAAGGTCAGCCCAGCCAGCAACTGTTCCCAGTGATGTGTTTGTGAAGGATCACCACCGTTACATCTCGCCCTGAGACCACTGGCATTGTGCTGGAGTGTATCATTCTCCGAAGCCAGTGCACACAGCATGATGGATGGTAGCCGAGATAAGGCCTGGGGCTCGTTCCACTGTAATATTATTGCGAGTTATCCTGGCCTGGCATTTACACCCTGGACATCTGCAGTTCTCTACCTTTCCAAAGACTAGATTAATCCCTGTCAGTCATGACTACCAGTGATGACAGTAAGTTATGACTGACGGACGATTAGCGGGCTAAACATGTAGTAGGAAGTCCTAAAATAAATGTGTCCAGGCAGCAGCCACATCTCCAGACTCAGCCAACACCAGGTGGAAATTCCATCCTTTGGTTAGAATTCTTCTAAGATCTTAGCCAACTGGCAAACTTGGCAGGCCTGATTATGACAGCAATTAAGATCTTTCAGTGTGACTCACATTACAAGCCAACTTCATGACAAATGCTGGCAGGCAGATACCCTGAATTTAGGTCAGGAATATTGCTCCTCCTACCAGAGGTAATTCAATTACATTCAGCCCTAGGCATGCAGGTCAAACTCCGGGAGAGCTGAGAGTCATAATAACTCTTCGCTGTCTGAAGGCACCCTGGTACACCCATCTCGCCTCAAACATCCATCCCCAGGAGGCAAGGAACTAGGGAGTAGCTGCAGCTGTCTCCAGTTCTCCTGACCTTCAGCTTACTGGGACGTCGTCACACTGAGATGAATGTCTGTGAGGACCTGGTTTGCCTTGCTACAGTTACTACAGAATCCTGGAGAGCCACCTGTATTCCCATGAGATCTTGAAATTAAAATAGTTTTCTTTGAGGTGCAGACTTTTTCTAACCATAATATTTGCCTTTTAGCATTAAAAAATTCTGCCTTTAAGGTACTACTACTTATTATTAATTATTACCATAATTATTTAGTTGTCTTTATGGCAAGACCTTTCAGGTAATAAAATTCTACCTATCACTACGTTAAAGACAGTTATTTTATAAGATAGTGAGTATAGAGCTTAAAATGATATTTATAAAATGACATTTGAGCACAGTTAAAAATAAACAAGACCAAGTTTCCTTTTCTTTCATTAAGAATTTAAAAATTTTACCTATGATGTCTTCATTATAATATGGGAAAATATGTAAGTTATATGTTGAAAAGTTTACAGGGTTTCTGCTTGCTTGTTCTTAATGATGATCAACCTCTGTTCCTAAGCTTGCCCTGCAAAGCAGTAACAATGAAAAGAATCTAAGGTAATTTTGAGAGGGAGAAGGGGGTTAAATAGGAGGGCAACAAGAGGGAGAGGGAGAGAGAATGGATTACAACTGATTGGATTCTGAGGACCAACACCCTCCTCATCCAACAAGGGAGATTTCTTTAACTCTGAACAGAGATTTATTTTTTCCTTTTTTATCCAGAAAATGGCAAGGATGAGGTGGATCAAGAAGAGAGGGTAGTTTCTTCTACAGTGCCAGATGCTTGGAGAACAGGCATGTGATGTGAAGGTCCCCAATGAAGGAATGTCCTGATAAACCATCTTTGTTGTAAACTCTAGAAAGAAGCGATTAAGAAGGCTTGAGAGCGACGTTATCAGAGCAGGTGATATCATGACATCTTTTTATCATGGAGAGTCTTCAAGATTTGTGTGCACTTTCCGAATGTTCTAGTGAAAAGGGCATCCCATGTTAGAACAGCATATCAACTGTACCTCCGAGTGGACACAGAGACCTGTCTGAAGTGGCGTGTACTGGTTTCATTAGTGATGAGCTTCAGCACTCACATACGGACAAATGTTGTGTAGCCTAAATGCTGCTGACTTCCAAGGAAACACAGATAAGAGAATGGGGCACTAAATGTCCAGAGTTGACAGTTCAGTGAATTCAGAAGAAGTCTTGGAAGCAGGCACATGTTTCTGTTTCCTCTTTAGCCTTGGTCATTGTCCGCAATGAGCATGTTCCAGCCAGTGGTGCAGAAGAAGCAGTTAGGCTACTATGCCATTGACTCCGTGCAGGGGACTTTCTGAAGATCACGGCTTCAGGTGACCACCAGTTAGATTGTGCCATTCACAACAGACACCTACTGCCTAGCGAGAGGAGCTTTTTAGTTCTCGAAGCCACATCTTCTTATAACATGTCAGTCCAAAAATTCCCGCAGACATACTTAACTGATTTTTTTTAAAAAAATGAGTATCCATTAAAGAAGTACTGATAGAATGAGTAAATTCTCCTTGTTTTCAATGGTGTTTACCAAATTAAAACCCTACTTCAAAACATAGCAAAATACCCCTAAAAATCCTAGAACTTCCATGGGCCCTCATGGTCTCAGAAAATGCAATATAAGGCACACTGGTACACTCAAAAAGCTCTTACATCCTGGGGTTGTAGGTCTCTGCAGCTGCCTCTCACCCATCCATTCTACGTTCCTCACTCCATGTCTCAGCACAGAACAGGCATCTTGGTTTCAGAATTAAAGTCATGGTGTGTCTAGATAAACCCTCCTTTCCCACGCTGGTCCTGGCACGAACTCGCATGCCTAGAAATGGAAAGGGCCAGGAAGCTTACGTGACAGGTGGCATTAGAAAACAGCCATGCTGACTGTGATGTAGCAGCACAGCTCACAGAACTCAGGGTTGTGAGGGCTCGTATTGCAGCTCGCCCTCTTGATAAGCGTTTCCTCCTTCTTTTCTTGGCTCTTGTTTTCTGGGTGGTTATACCCCACCTCTGCTTGGTAGCTAATCCATCTCAAGCCCCAATTCCTCCTCCCTTTCATTCCTTACTCTGGTTTCAACACACAAATGCATTCAGAATGACTCAGAGCCAGGGTGGTTCAGACAGAATTAAAAGGACAACAGTGGAAAGGAAAGCTTATATGCTTTGTGTCTAATGAATTTCCCCAGTGCAAATTCAATATTTGATGTAAACTGCAGCCAAAATGGTTCTTAGGGGAATAACATGGGTATCATATTTTAAGAGAACTGCAAATCGAAAGGCCTCTCTGGCTGGGAAGCTTTTAATAAACATTTATTTTCTATGGATTAAAATTAAGGCTGGCAGAACAGTGGGCGAAGCGTGGTAAGATGTCATGGGAGAAGTATACACCAGGATTGATTGATCTTGCTGGTGTACTTAAACACTTAATTTCCTCCTTGATCTGTGAGAAGCGCTTGTTTGGTGACTTGCATCCATAGCCAGTAGCTCAAGGAAATGGTTTCAGGAAGATGAGTTAGCAGGAGCTGGTATTCTGTGCATGGCTCACTGGCATCACTGGGAATGTTTTTGTAATTTACTTTAAAAAAAAAA
>LOJH01040475.1:5317-16529 GCA_001685095.1 Ellobius talpinus
ATAAGAAGACTGAGCTAATGGGCCAATCAGTTTTATAACTTACGGAGATCTCTAAGTGATTTTCTTTGGGGCTTGCTGGCTGTGGGGTACCTGGCTGGACAGAAACCCCAACAAGCAGGCCCCTTCATGTTACATTGCTTTCTATAGTTTATTTGTAAATTCGTTAAACCATATGTAAACAAAAAATAACTTTTCTTAGTTTCTTTGATTTTCCTGTCTTTGAATTGACCATTCTTTGTTTTGAGCTTTGAATAAAGAAGAAAGTCAATGAATGGGAACCATTTGAATAGTGCTTGGATTTCAGATTTAAAGTACTTTCAAACCATGATTTTAACTTCCAAATGGGATGACCCAGCCCCTGTCCTTGGTTCTCCTCCTGGACCTTGAGTGTCTGAGCTTGGGTCTGCATTTACACCACTGTCTGCTTGATATAGCCTATGTGTTACTGTCTACTTCTTGATGTTTAACAGCATTGCTTGTTTGTTTGTGGTGGCTGTCATTGATATTTGACCATATTTATCCTTGAGGGCTACAAATTTGTGAAAATGCCACTTGTCAACAGGTCACCGGGGTGTTACTGTGTTTGATTGTGAGAGGCTTGAGGGTGGTGCTTCCCCTTTAATGCTGTAGTGGAAGTTGCAGTTGTTCAGATTTTGTGAATAGGGGTTGGTGAGCTTGCCCAGTAGGGGAGAGCACTGACTGGCTGCTCCTCCAGAAGACCCGGATTCAGTTCTCACCACCCACATGATCCCTTACCCCCGTCACTCCAGTTCCAGTGATCCAGTGGCCTCTTCCTGCATACACATGGTCTACAAATAGTCATGTAGGCAGAACACTCATAAATACAAAATATAAATAAATCTTAACCTTGACTGGCAAGTACCCTGCACTTTAAGGGTTTCTTAAAATTGGTTCTGCTTTACTTTGCTTTTCCTTTTTGATTGCTAAATAATAGTTCTCTGTTAAACTTGCTGTAGTACACATTGCATTCCCATGCAAGTGTGTGTTTCATATTCTCTGATCATTGTATGTCAGAATCTTTGTGGTTTGGATAGCGTGTGATTTTTTACCCCTCCAGTTTTCTTGCATTTTAAAGGAAGAACATGAAAGATCAAGTTACTATACTCATTTAAGTTAAGATTTAATTCTGTTTTGCTAAAACAAAAAAATATATGATTTGGTATTCAGATTCCCTTTTTCAGACAGCTAAGGCCACATGTCCATCACAAAGACACTCAGCAAGAGGTTGTTTTTAGGTTAGGTGTGCATTCCTTGGTGAGTTTGCTGTGAAGCTTATTGGAGTAGTTCTTGGTTGCCCACACAGGTGACTGATGCTTTCCTTCTGGATGTATTGACTGCTGGGTAATTTCTGTGTGACAGGAGTACATCAGGCGGCAGCTAGAGGAGGAGCAGCGGCACCTGGAAATCCTGCAGCAGCAGCTGCTCCAGGAGCAGGCCATGTTACTGGTAACGCCCCGCTTCTGTCCCATTCCCAAGCCAGAGGGCCTGTCCCTCCCCTATGTTGGCCAACTGTGGTGACTGCCAGAGCTTTTGGCTTTACTGTGGAAGTCAGGTTCTAGTGAAGATATCCTCTGTGGTCATGCTGTCAAGCACAATGTGAACTGGCCTTTGTTTATTTCCCATTAGTAAGTTAACTGCTTTGTTCAGTACGTGCCTGTCATGTTTTAAACAGAACTTGGCATTTAGTGAATGTGAAAATGCTGAAGGTGCCAGGCTCACGGTGCATGTGTAGAATTTTTGCTGAATTTGTGTGTATATATACCACTGAATCTGATGTTTAATTAAATTCTTTTACTCTGCAATGATGTTACAGTTAGCAAATGCTGTCAGATTTTACACAGGTAACATGCTATTTAAAATCCCAACCATTTGCTTTGCTCTTATACAAGAGGGGAAGTGCTATTTAAACAAACAAAAGTCAAGAAGGGACTCAGAGACGAGATGAGCTCGCCGTGGTCCCCAGATTCAGTGTTGCCCTCTCCCTCTCCAAGGAGTGCCGATGGCGGGAGATGGAGGAGCACCGGCAGGCAGAGAGGCTCCAGAGGCAGTTGCAACAAGAACAAGCATATCTCCTGTCTCTACAGCACGACCACAGGAGGCCGCACCCGCAGCAGCAGCCGCAGCAGCCGCAGCAGGACAGGAGCAAGCCAAGCTATCATGCTCCAGAGCCCAAGCCTCACTACGACCCTGCTGACAGAGCTCGGGAGGTATCTTCTTTCACTTTGCTTAAATGCTGGTCCTGAAAAGGCTCTGAAACATTCCCTCGTGACTGGTGAGAGCTGTACCATGAATTCCAGAAGGGACCAGCAAATTCTCCCGTTTTCTATGTGGATGCCTCATTTAACAAATATTAGAGGAATTTTAGAAGTTAAAACTACACACAAAAAAAGAGTCCTTGGCACCATCATTCTTTAGCGTGTGGATGAGAGAAGTGGTGGTCTGGTGTAAGACTAGGATGAGGGTCAAGTGGACCTTTAGCCTGATTTCTTATTGGGTCAGTTGGTACATTTGGTCACAGCCTCAAACTAGGATGCAGCCAAGCCTACTTCCACCTCTGGACTAGACAAAAGGGTTTATTTGCTTCCAGGAGCACTGAGCAGTTCTGGCCTGTAGATGGCACTCTTATTCTATAGCCTCCTTCACAGGGAGGAGAGTCAGGGAACAAATTGTCTTACAGTTAGAGAGAGTAATGAAACTGGGCACTGAGGCTAATCTTAGAGGCTGCTTTGCTTAATTTTCATTTTCATAGTTTTTAAAAATCCTGTATCAAATCTTAGCCCTGCTTTTTGCCACCCCTCAGCTTCCTCTCTCTTTTCTTATAGCTGAAGAGAACAATTTCTCTTGATTGTCCTGCTGTTAGACTTTCTTCTTCATCTCTCCTTTCCCTACTAACATGGCACTATGTCTTCTAATTCTCTGATGCAGGTGGAAGATAGATTTAGAAAGACTAACCACAGCTCCCCTGAGGCCCAGTCTAAGCAAACAGGCAGAGGATTGGAGCCGCCGGTGCCTTCCCGATCAGAATCTTTTTCCAATGGCAACTCCGAGTCTGTGCATCCTGCCCTGCAGAGACCAGCGGAGCCACAGGTAGCAGCAGCAGCCTTTGCTGTGCTAAAGACACATAGTGGCTCACTGGCCACACTTAGTGCATTGTCCTGTGGAAAGAGGAGAGAGCTGCTGTGGCTGTACAGCTAAAGAAGGATATGCAGTCAGACTTCATTGTTTTTCAAGTCATTAGGAACAGTACATCTATAGTCAGTAATTTCATTTTCTCCCTCCTTAACTCAGATGTGAAGTCCCTCCTTCCTCTTAAACAAATACTTTTTCACTAGGTTTTTAGAAAGTTGGTTTTATTGTGTAAGCACGTTTGAAGAGAACCAGAGGCTCTTCTCCCAAACATTTTAAAGTAAATGCTTTACTCCTGTGGTCCCCAGCTCCCTGGAGGACGCTTGGAGGCTGAAGATGCCTGTGATCCATGCAGAATTCTGTTTATTTGGCTGAATATGTCTTGGAAAGTCTTTGTTTTTACCAGATTCACAAACACTTCAAGATTCAAAGGGATTATGACCATTAGATTAAATACTGATTTCCTGGAGGAAGTCTCGACAAAAGTTATGACCTTTTCTTCAGTCCGTACCATATTCTGCCTTGTCTGAGTACTCAAAAGAGAGGCTGCCATGTTGTCTAGGAAGGAAAGTAGATGGCAGAGACATCCCAGGCTGACTGTTGGCCTCAAATCCTGATTCTTGCTCTCTCCCTGATGACAGTGTTTCGGTACTGCCTCCATGCTGCTGCTCTGTACTGCAGGCTGCCTCAGACAGATCCTAAGCTCCCCTGCACTTGTCACTAGAGTTTGCATGTCCCCTAGGGCAAAAGTTAGTGGTTTTGAGACATAAGTAGTGATTGGGCTTTGACAAAGGCATTCACCTGAGAGTTTGTGCTTTATAATAACAAATCCTCCTATTGGACAGTGGGGTGCTGTGGCAAGGGGTCAAGAGAAGCAGATCTGAGGCACAGTATGTAGGGTGGGGGCTTATGTGGGTACAGCAGCAGAGAACTTCAGAGATTAAAAGATGGACAGAAAAAGATACAGCATAGGGTGAGAGAACAGACCCAAGTAGAAAAGTTTAGTTGCCACTTGCTCCTGAACTTGGAGCTTGTTTCCTGGTGTGATGCATGTTAAATGCACAAGAAGCACTTGTCTTGAAAGTTAAACCCAACACAAGGGTCAGACTTTTCTCTGAGCAGTAGAATTCAAGAGTTCCTGAGTTATGTGACCTCATTTTTATTTCACGAGTGATTAATACAGTGTTTAGAAATAGTCTCCCTTTTCCTCCTTCTTTGCTGAGAGTACTCTTGGCCTAAGCAAGCACTATAAAGTGTTCTTGGAGGGAACTTTCTCAGTGGCACCTAACATTGAGCCCCACTTACTCCTGCTTGGTGGCACATTTGTTTGTATCTTTCCCAGTGAACATTTAAAATATTTTAGTAGTCTGAAATTGTAACAAAACTAGGATTATATGGATCTACTTGTGAGCTATAGAAATTGTGCACTGGGATTTGGCCACAGGTTATATCGGCAGAAGTCAAGCGGGTTAGGACTTTGTGATTTCAGTTTGCACTAAACACGCCGATTAGTAAGTATGTGGCAAGAATTACGAAAATCGTAATGTTGGGCAGTTATTCTACAATAACAAGAAAACATTTATTGAAAATATTTCACAGATTTTTGAGAGAATGTTTTTAAAAGCAACTGAATAAATTCACTTGGCAAAGTCACCTTCTTGAGTTCTTAATTGGAAGGCACACTCCAATACTGCCTGGGGTGACTTGTCACTGGATTTTTTGCTAAAGAAATTTTAATCCCAATTTTTTTCATAATTAATAGAAAGTCTCAAAGATTAGGAGGAAATAAGAAAAAGCTATTGGTATATTTGAAAAGTCAGTTGTTTGGGTTCTACTGTTACAGTCTTTCTAAATGTGAAGAGCTTTGGTTGCTCACAACTGTCCTGTTGATTCTTGGTCAGATTCTCAGACTCTGGGTCTTGGGAGGGTGGCAGGGAGGGTGCAGTGTAGCAGTGCCTCTGTCCTGTGGTGTCCACCTCTCTGCCCTGCCCTGGATGTGCATGCAGTGCACTCTCCCCTCTCGGGGTCTAAATGCTCCTCCACTACTGTCTGCAGCATGTGTCTGGCACTGGTTTCCCTGTGAGTGCGCATTTGCCCTTTCTCTCATTCATCAGAATTTAACCGGTTTGCTGCTCCATGCCTGACCCTGCGCTGCCCTGATTCCCATTTCACTTCTACTAGCTCCTGTTGGATTTAGTGTTGACCAGAAAAGCTAGTTGTATGCAGAACGCATTGAATGTTTTGTGTTTTGTTTTCTCGTAAGGTACAGTGGTCCCACCTGGCATCTCTCAAGAACAATGTTTCCCCTGTCTCGAGATCCCATTCCTTCAGTGACCCTTCTCCTCCCAAATTCGCACACCACCATCTTCGCTCTCAGGACCCATGTCCACCTTCCCGCAGTGAGGTGCTCAGTCAAAGCTCTGACTCTAAGTCAGAGCTACCTGACCCCACCCAAAAGGCTTGGTCTAGATCAGACAGTGACGAGGTGCCTCCAAGGGTAAGGAGCAGAAAGACAGATGTGTGCTGCTTTTTCTTTTTTATTTTAAGATTTATTATTTACTTTGATTATGGGTATGGTGACTTCACCAGATTTAAAGGGGCAATGAAATTTCAAAGTAACTTTTTATAGAGAGAAAAACATTCCATGTTTAGTCAGTTACATTTAGCCAATGGTCAGTTAGCTTTTTATTGTTAACTGGTTTTAAACTTAATTTAATAAAAAAAATTTAAAAGGGGACTGGAGAGATGTCTCATGTTAAGAGTAGTGGTTGCTCTTCCAGAGGTCCTGAGTTCAACTTCCAACAACTACATGGTGGCTCACAACCATCTGTAATGAGATCCGGTGCCCTCTTCTGGCATGCAGGCATACATGTAGACAGAACACTGTATACACAATAAATAAATCTTTAAAAAAAATTTTTTTAAGAAAAATTGTAAACAGCATGCTTCTGAAGTAAATGGAATTGTAAATTTAAACAGAAGCTTTTCATTATTATGCATAACATCAAAGATTTCAGAAAAAGTCTTATGAGGAAAAAATTAACAAAATGATTTTTTTATTTTAAAGTTATTTTGTAATTAGTAACAAAATGAAATTAAAAGGAATATTTTAGTGTATTTTTTCCTTCACTTGGAATTTGCTTCCTCTAAATAATTTCTTGCTTCTTTGCCAGTCTTTGCTTCTTGCTAATCTATTTATAGACCATTGTTTGATTCCTTTGAGCTTATTTCTTGATTCTTACATTATCTCAGCGAAGTGCTGTTGTGCGTTCCCTGCCACCAGCTTCAGTCCACACATCACATCAATGTTGCAGAGTGTAGAGATTGCCCAGGCCGGTTTGATCAGTGCAGGACAAGGGCAGAGCTGGGAGAGGGAGGAGTGCCTAGTGATAGGTGTGCCAGCATAAGGAAGACTGTGTTGGAATGTGTTTTGAAGAGCTTTGAAGATGAGCTTTGTTGCTCAGCTCATGTCTTTAGTTTTAACTGCTATGTTTTCCTATCTAAAGGTTCCTGTGAGAACAACATCTCGTTCCCCTGTCTTATCCCGTCGGGATTCCCCACTGCAGGGCAGTGGACAGCAAAATAGCCAAGCGGGACAGAGAAACTCCACCAGGTAAAGGAAGAGTGACAGGAGCCGATGTCCTGAGTGCTTGTTCTTAGAGTCATCTGTTGTCCGTTTTCATAAGTGTGCTCTTCCCAGAACTGAAGTTCTAGACAAAAGACATGAGCAGTTTTGTGTACACACACCCTACCTCATTAGTATGAACAACAAATTGATCTGTAGTAAAAAGATTTGGTATGTATTGTAGTTGAAATGAAAACAGTTTTTCTCTGTAAAGCAGAGAATGGAGGCTTGGGAACAGGTTCTGAGAAACTTGAAGTTTGAGAGAGTTTTTAGCCTAAAGGATTAAATTGTGAAGGTGTAAAAGTCACAGCAAAGTCAATGTTGTAGCAGCCTGCAGCAGGCTAGTGAGCTTGTCAAATGGCATCACTGTTGGGGTTGGGGCGGCTCTGTGTGATGCAGTAGTGTTAGCCACACAAGGCCAAGTGGGAATTTAACTGACTTTAAATGAAGTAAAATTAGCACTTCATCTCCTTGGTGGAGCATTAGCCGTGTTTCAAGTGCTGGTGTCACGTGTACTGCTGGTACAGTGATCAGATGTGGAGTATGTTGCATGTTCAGCTTACTGGAAATTTCTATTTATCAGCATTGCCCTAGAGATTATCCTTGCTAAGTCTTTGGCAGTTTGGTCATCACTGAGCCTGTCATGTTGGCAACCTTGGTATAGTTACAGGTGGCTAGATGGATGATGACTCAGAATCTGCAGGCAGCCCTTTAATGCCGATGACCAGAAAGGACTGGCATTCTCCTGTGCCAGTGTCCAGAACACGAATTCTCCCCAGCAGATGTGTGCTGTGGGTCTGACCATAGCCAGAAAGCCTTCCCAGTTTTGCTTCCCCCACACATCTCAGACAAAAGAATGAACTGTGGACATTCAGGGTGTGAGAACTGTAATGGGTGAACGAGGGCAACCTAGATAGATATACAAAAGTTTCTGGGTAATTATCTAAATGATGTTTATTTCCCATCTAGAATTGGCTCTGATTAGGACAGAAATGCTTGTAGCTCTAGACTGTGTGCAGCTCTCACCTTACACATAATATGGGTGTCATGTGCTTCAGTAAGAGGTTGTTATCCAGTGTCTTTTGGTATGTGGTAACTTAACAAGGTCTGCACCACCATGTGTATGTAGTGCACTGTGTTAAATGCTGTTCATAGGCTTCTCCTCCCCATATTCCACACCGTGTACACATTTATGCCATAATATAGTGGAATGACACTGTTCTCTCTTCTTTTCCAACAGCAGTATTGAGCCCCGGCTCCTATGGGAGAGAGTGGAGAAGCTGGTCCCCAGGCCAGGCAGTGGCAGCTCCTCAGGGTCCAGCAACTCAGGATCCCAGCCTGGCTCCCATCCTGGGTCTCAGAGCGGCTCTGGTGAACGCTTCAGAGTGAGATGTAGGCTATCTCTCCTACACGCTTTCTTTGGGAACACCCATGGCTGTAATTAGTGATTGGAAGACCTCCTTGTGTAAAAGAGACCTGGACTTGCATACAGCTGCGTTTCACAAATGATGCTTTGACACAGATTGCTGAGGATATAAGTAATCATAAATAATAAGTAATCATAAGTAGTCATAATAATTTTACTCAGAGAGCTATATTTTCAAAACTTCACACATATCTAGCACCATAAACACTTTAGAGTTGAGTGCAATCAAATAACATGCCTAAAGTGAATTAAAATGCCTAAGCTGGGGTTTGAACACATTTCTTCCTGTTTGAATTCTGAGGCCTATGCTATCGTCATTATGTATTATTGACAACAGTAGTTAGAAATTATCATTACTGTGTTCTTCATAGTCCTTGGGAGCATCCATGAAACTGATTCAAGGGCTTTCAGTAAGACATCAGAAAGATTGCCAGAGTGTCCCTAGATCCCATTTTTTGCCTGAAGTTCAGACTCCATGGAGAGAAGTCAACAGGGAGAAATGGGAAGCTGGGTGGATGGGGGTGGCGCAGGAACAGTTTATGATTTGCATATATCTGTGTTTCTACTTTTTTGTCTCTTGAACTGAACAGCATCATCCAAGTCTGAAGGCTCTCCATCTCAGCGCCTTGAAAATGTAGCCAAAAAACCTGAGGAAAGGAAAGAAGTATTTCGACCTCTCAAGCCTGCTGTAAGGACTGTGTAAAATCAATCAGTTCTGTCTCAAACTTGAGTGAAATCTCTGTAGTAAAAATATGACTGAAGGGAAGGCTGTACTTCGGAGGTTCTAGTTCAGTCTCTAGGAAAAAGAAGGAAACAAACTGATTGAGGATCCTATGGTGGTTTGATTTGTGTGTGGCCCTTTCCTGGTGCGAGGAGGTTGAAGGACTGTCCTATGCCAGGATGCATTTGTGGGTTCTCTCTTAGGTGTCTCACACCTGAAGTCCCTAGTGGGGCAGATTTTATTCTACTTCAGCCTTATATTTTCTGTCCAGTCCTCTTTACAGAGAAGCACAGAACAAAATGTCGTTTTATTTGAAAGGCATTTTTAAAGGGAACACATACTTTATAGTAATACTAAGTAAAAGCTAAGATTCTCCCTATGCGTGCATGCGCGCACACACATACACACATATGCAATCACAGCTGGGCATTAAACCTTATGCTAAATGAGTTTGGCATTTACAGTACTGACTTTCAAAATGAACTGTTGTAAGTCAGCTTTTCAAAGCCTCCTGTTGCTTGAGTGCTGCCTTTGGTCTCTGGAATGATGGCTGTGACTGTCCCTCATACTCCCCTTCTCTCCTTGTAATAATAACTAGTTGTGTGACTGTGGGTGGTTGTAGATTTAAGCCTACTGAAGTTTGAGTTTCCTGCTTGGACTGATTTCTTGACTTCTTCCCCCTCCCCTTTTTTCTGCTGTCTGCTCCCCTTTTCTCTGCATCCCCCATCAACGATGACCTCCCTCGCCGCCTCCATGAATTGCTGTGTCCTGAAGGGTGAAGTGGTAAGCCCTAACTCTGGCTCGTCTAACTTCAGCAGCGCTCTCTCTACCTTTTAACTTGGCTTGAATTTGAACTCTGCTCTTGCCTTATTGTTTTCTAGACGTCACAAACTGTATTTTATTGGTAATCAGATATTTTAGCATTAGAACATGCTCTGGGTATTCACTGTTGTCAGACTTCAGTCCCTTGAGTGTCTGTTTTAGAACTGCTGTAGTGACTAAGATAATTAGCCGAATGTGGGGTCTCAGACTTGGTCCCCATTGTTTCAGAGGCTCGAGGGCGAATTAAAAAACATACTCTTAACTGCATAAAAGAAGAAAGCTAAGCCAGAACTGCTCTTTAAATAGAAAGGAAAATAATAGCTATATAGTTTTTTTTTTAATGTCATTGCTTTTAAGTAAAATTCTCAAGTGAATTTGGGACTTGGCATGTAAATGGGAGGGGTAAGTAATCATCACTCTGGAAAATTAGATTTGGCAGGTTGATAAGAATCTTAAAATATCTCAGCACAGTAAAGAGAAATGAAGCCAGGGTTTAGTAAGTTTTCCTTTGATGTTCACACTCCTTGGCCATATTGCAGGGAGTGTGGCTGAGTCTAGAAGGGGGGCCTGGAAAACATCTTGCCTATTACATGGCGTGTGGCAGAGAGACTTTCCCCTGTGAATGCCCCTAACTCAGCAAGATGGTAGTTACTAGTAGGGAAGTGAGGGGTGACTGTGCTAGAAGCACCCCACTGTCTTGTGGACTTGGGATTCTGCAGAAATGAGGGAAGAAAACTCAAATATGTTAACTCAGATCTGTGTGATTCGAGGCTGGTGTTCTGAATAATCCCTTTAAAAGAAATACTATCGTGTAGTCAGGACACGTCATAGCAAAGCCTCGGTCCTGTCTCTAGACCTAACAGACATAAAATACTACTTCCTATTTGAAAACAGAATGCTGTCAGCTTATCCTAAGCAGATCGTTGAATTGTGATTGCTAGTGACACCTGCCTTTTTCTATCAAAAACTGTACAGACTCCTTCATTTGAAACACATCTCCAGAGAGCCCTCTCTGACACCAACCCTGGCTGCTTGCTGGCAGTTAGCCTGGAAAGCTTATTACCTGTCTCTCCTACCGGCCCCTTTGCCTAACTGTTTTCCATCCTGTGTGTTAGGACTTGACTGCATTGGCCAAAGAGCTTCGAGCAGTGGAAGATGTTCGACCACCTCACAAAGTGACAGACTACTCCTCCTCCAGTGAGGAGTCTGGGACCACAGATGAGGAGGAGGAGGACGTGGAGCAGGAGGGGCCTGATGACTCCACCTCAGGACCGGAGGACCCCAGAGCAGCGTCAGTGCTTGCTGTATTAGCAGATGAGAGTCTTCCCTCTAAGCTTTCCTTCTGCTGCAGCCTTTTGACCTTTTGCCCTAGCACTGTTGCAGAAGTCTGATGTGGTTTTCATGAACTCAGTAAAATATAACTCTCTCTCTCTCTCTCTCTCTCTCTCTCTCTCTCTCTCTCTCTCTCTCT
>LOJH01040476.1:0-14608 GCA_001685095.1 Ellobius talpinus
AGGATAATGGGAGGTGGTGGAAATTTTTAATAATAATAAAGAAAATGGAAAAAATGTTATTCTCAACAGTGCTTTTTTGCTGCTCTATTTTGCTTATGATTGCAAATGTGGGGATTAAATCAGCTATTTTCAATTTATAAAATAAACATTTATCTGGGAAAAAAGAAAGGGAGGTATGCCTTTATTTGTGGAGAGCTTTATCTTACTGTTAAAATCACATGAGATACCAAAAAAATGACTAATTCAAACAGTCATGACCTCTTTCTATAGATGGTAAATGACCCTGGCCCACTTTACAGAAGACATCCTATTGTGAAGTCTACTTTCGTTTATCAACTGCACACATCTGGGAGGAGGGAGCCTTAGTTGAGGAACTGCCTCCACCAGTCGGGTCTGCTTGCATGTCTGTGGGGCATTTTTCAATCTCTAATTGATGGAAGAGGACTGAGCATGCTGTGGGCAGTACCATCCCTAGACTGGTAGGCGTGGACTGCATATGGAAAGCAGCTAAGCCTACCCGGGAAGTATGTCACTATGTAGCATTCCTCCATGGTTTCTGCTTCAAGTTCTTGCCGTGCTAGAGTTTTTGCACACTTCCCCTTTGTGATGGACTATAACCGGTAAAATGAAGTAATCCCTTTCCTCCCCTAAATTGTTTTTGGTCAGTGTTTTATCAGTCCACTTACACTTATCATAACGGAGTATGCAAAGCTAAAGGATACATGCAGGAGCCTTTGAAATTATTAGGGCAGACTATAAGACACAATTTTCTAATAAGATCCCCTTCACACTTACATGAATGAAGCTTTGTCAATTCCAATTTTTCATCTCCAAATGGAGATAAGAATATTTATAAGATAGGGTATTAAGAGGATGGAATGAGATACAATCATACTTGCTCCACATTGATATTTAAATAGATATGAAGTATATGCATGTATACATGGACCTGTGAGTATACACGACATACACACATATCAATCAACAAGGCTTGAGTGAGAAAACATCTTTATTTATAATAGATATCCACAGCTAAGTGTTGCACATGGGTCAGTTTCTCAGTGCATGGTCATATGGGTTTATGTCTTTGTTCTGCCTCATAATAGCTGTTTCTTCATTTGTATTCATCCTTGCCACCATGGAAACAACAATTAATATTAACTATCTACTTAACAGTATAGTTACAATGACTAAATAATGGAAATGGACTATGATGATACCTAATATAGAATAAAACCTTAGTGTCTTTAATACATGCCATTGCAAGAGTCAAGTTTCACAGGTTTCAGTGGACAGATTTTACACGTTTTGAAGTCTAGACAGACTAATTACAGCAATATGACAATTTTAGCCACTTTTAGGACAGCGAGAAAGGTTGCAAACAGATGTTTGTAAAAATATTTTTCACATTAGCCCATAAAACAAAGATTTAATAAAGATCGGACAGCAAATCAGAATTTGCCAAAGTTCTCACTTTTTATTTATTTCACAAGTCATCACAGGCTAGGATATTTTTATGCCCTTGGGAAGTGATGAAAATCTTCTATAACTATGTATTTATTTTTCTTATTGTCATCCAGTGTGTATAGAAATGTTGCCAGACTGCTTTCTATTACTTCTCTGCTTTAGGATTCCAGTTGTCTGGACAGATTTGTCCCTAAGGGTAGAAAGAGATTATTTCTAGAGATGCCAGCCTGGCTTGAATGATCTAGTAAAAATGGTCACTTATTTCGCCCCCGATCCTAGGCAACCTATTGACCTTTCATTTGCTTTCCCCAGTAGTCTATTCACTGGAAAATGTATGGGGGTTGGGAGTTTGCTTTTGTAAGTAGAGTCTTTTCCTTGTTGCACATTACTCTTGCTATACAAAAATAAGCATGCAATTTACTTCAATTTTCCTTTCTGAAGGGTAACTATGTGCCTTGCATTGTGCTACAATGATAGAGCAATAAATGTGACAATGTCTTCTTTGGTAGCTGTGATGTAGTGTCTGCAATCTTTTGGTTTAAAAATTAGTCTAACAGAGATGTGTTAAGGCTTTCTCTTTACCTTGCTACATAGTTCTCAAGGAGTTGGAATGATAACTCAAAGGCTATATTGGATTTGGATATTAAAATGAAAAGTCAACCTTCTGCCTGAAGATGTTTTCACTCAACTAGGGTAGCATACAAAAATAATAAGAATCCCATGAGAGAGTGGCCAAGATTAGGGTCTACTCTCTAGGAACACAGATAAATTCTTGCAGGAGAGAGGCATGACTGGAAGGAATTTCGAGAGTAGGTAATATTGTAATTGGCTGAAAAAGGTTAAGGTTGAATTAACTAAGAGGAAATGAATAGTCTAAGGGAGAGACATTGTATTGAGCAGACAAATCTGTGTGTATCTCAAAGAAAGTCAGTAGTGGCTAAAGACAAGGGATTATGGCCAGATGACTGATGCGTCTTATGCACCACCTTTAAGGCTCACAAATTTCAGATATGCAACAGGGAATAAATTGTAATATATGGTGTTATTTGATGATCATGGGGTAGGTTAATTTAAGAGAGGACAAATAAGAACTAGGGATTACTTGGACATGGGGATAAAGGAATATCTAGTCTTATACATATGTGAAAATGGTAGTTCCATCAGCTAAAATAGGACTTGCAGCAGGAGGAAGTACTTTCAAGAAAAAGGTGATAAGTTCAGTTTAATACTTGTCAAGCTGGAGATGCCTTCAAAACATATGGGAGAGATGACCAGCTGGCCATTAAATACAGTGAGACTGAAGTTCAGAGAGAGGCTTGAGCAGAGTTAAGAGTGATTTGGAACTCACTTGATGCATCGTAAACAAACCATCACATACGAAAGGACACAGACTGAGATTCATGGTTTGTTGATCAAATTCTGGGAATTACTGATGATATTTAACAGATGAGCTCAGGAAGAGGAATCTTTGAAGAATACGGACAGTAAATATTCAGAGATGCACAGAAAGAAAGTGCATATTACGCAAAGCAAGGGGGCAGATTTTGAAAAATGGAATAAGCAATAATATCATATACTGTAGAAAGATGCAGTAAAATAAAGACAGAAAACTATCAGATTTAGAAATATGGAGGTCATTAGAGACCTTAATGAGAGCAATTTTAGTGAAATAAGGCGAGCAGAAGCCAGACTGCAGAAGGTTGAGGAAAAAGTGGAGGCAATGAATATAACTTACACTTGCATTTTTTATGACCCTGAAAGAGGTGATATTTTCTTAGAGCAAAATCAGTTACTTTAGGTCACTGTGCCTGACAATATTCAGCATCATCTACAGCTGAAATGGTCATATATATTGATTGGACCATGGTGGACAACTGGCCCCACTATGGTCTGCTGATTCATAGGCTGCCTAGTAAGTAGAACATGGCATGGTATGTGATAACAAGGTAATGTGTACTTGGGTAGTAAGCAAATTTAATGTGAATAGAAAGGAATGAACAGATATACAGAAAGAAGTGAAGCTCATTTTGTTTCTTAGGTGCCCAGAATGAGTTTCTGTTGCACAGTATGAAAAAAATATTAGATATTTCCACTTTCATAGCTAATGTTATTAAAAATAGTCAGTGAAGTCCCCTATGCCATTTTTTCCAATGGTGAGTATATTTAATGTTGTATTTTTCATTTATAAGTTATAGTAAAAAACTATCAGCAAAGGTATATCTTATAGTAGTGAATTGACAATATCAAGGTTTACAAATACATGTGTTTGCTTTTGCATTGCCTGAGTTATTCCAGGGTGTGCTACCATTTTATGTAACTGTAGGCAAATTATACATGAGAACATGTGACATCGTAGTCAATACCATGATCAGGATGAGAGCCAATGTATTATGACACTGCAATAATCATTGTGATTGACTTACAACTGTTTACTCATTATGTACTGAATGGAAAATATAAACTGAATAATTCTAATGCATCTGACTAAAGCAAAAATGGATTAGATAGTTATGCAGATTTCAGTACTAACCTAAGCTCTATAAGAATAGTAAAATTTTACAAAGTTATTGAGTAGATATTTAAACCACACTTTGAAAGTTGCTCTCTATCAATTTCCTCTCAATAATGGACTCTCGTAATCTCAAATTCAATCACAATCATAAAGCCTTGAATTTACAAAGTGGAATTCTGTCCAGCCTAGTTATATCACACAGATTTGCTGCACACATCAATGAAGTGAAGATATATAGCTAGATAAGAAGCCACATCTTTCTAGTATTAAGCCTAGCATCTATGGACCAGAAAAAGAATGTTGGTTTTATTTTTATAAGTTCTGTAGTTGTGTTAATGACAACAGAAGAAATTCAAATTTCTTTTTGTACCTGTTGTCACTGAAATGATTCTACCATAGGTTTCAATTCTCACTACAATGAGTTCACAATCTCTTTCATCACTCTTAAAATCTGGAAAATAGTGAACTGGCCAAATTAATCACAACAGTGAGGTTTTCCACCCTTCAAGTCATCTTCTAACCTGCCTTTGTAGGCTGTGTTCTCAAAGAGACAGTACTCCCCTGCTCAAAAGGCCACTGTGGATTTGAAATAAGACTAACGTGGCTCAACCTTAATTTGAACTGGTTAAAAAAGACAAAACTGTAAAGGAAATTGCTGCAAGTTCACTTTCAGAAAGACTTCAGAGAGCTCATAGATTAAAATTCACTGAGGGATAAAACACATGAGGATAAAAGTGAACAGGTTCACACTAAAAGAAGTAGCTCTGGGAGATTAGAATATATGTGGGATATATTTGGCTCTAAATTCTGTGTCAGTGAAAATGTCAAGGAGAAATTTGTAAAGTATACATTTTGTGGATTCTTTTTGTTTGTCCACAAATCCCATCCCATCCCACCCAATCTGATTTTTCCCAATTTTTGACTAATACCATTGAATCTAGCTAGGTTTGCCTTCACAACTGTTCTATGAAAATGGCTAACTATACATAGGTTAGATTTTTATGTACTGTCTCCTCCATTCTATTAAAAACTAACAGTCCTTGAAAACACAAATAGAATATCATCTTCCTTAACCTTTACCTTCACTTATCTTTCTTTCCTCTTGATTCTATGGCACAAATGTACCATGGATGCTACAATTCAGCTTTTAATTTAAAGACAGCTTCATACTCCTCAATATCATTTTGGGCCCGACCTTTATGAGAGGACAGAATTGGGATAGGCCAGAATGCATCTCTACTACCTCTTGATGAACTCACTCAATACAAAGCAGGCATGAATCAAGTGCATATTGATTCTTTTTCTTAGTAAAACTTTTAAGAGTATTTATAAATATAAATATGTCCCTTGTTCCTATATATATATATATATATATATATTTGTGTGGACAATAAATAGTTTACAAATGCTATGTTTTTAATAGAGACTTTTACTGTGAGTCTAATTGTAAACTGTCCTAGAGATAGCCTTGCATTTTTTAGGAGAACAGAGAGAAAAGAGTAATATGTGTGGTTAAGTTGTGAAGTAGTACATAAAATGACATTTAGCGATTCGGAGTGTTCCAGTGTTGACTACATAAAAAGAGACAATGAATTGAAGTGAAAGAGACTTCCTTGGAAGGCTCTCTCCTGACCGACCACATTACAGTCTCATTTTGAGATGCTCCATTTTATCTATTCTGAATACTATTCACAAAGAACTATAGCCATAAATATCAAAATCTCAAGACCAAGGCAAAATTTATACATAACACTTCTAATGGATTATGTCAGGATTACTGAACTACTTTTGGAAAGATGCTTTAGTAGCAAGCACTTTCTCATGGATTAGAAAAAAATAAGTGATTTAGGAAAAATCCCACTATTTCCTTAAGTATAAGACGTAAAGTATAACAAAATTTCATAAATAAAGTATAATTCTACAAAATACAGGTCATTTTCTACAATGGCTGCATTTACAAATAGGCTTACCTTGAATCCATATCATACTCTTGCAGTAAATATTAATTGTTTTCTTTAGTCTTCATTTTCCTTGACCTCGCTGAAGCTTTTGACATTGTTAACAATTAATCCAGGCACAAAACTCTTCTTTCAGCTTGTATATCATTACTGCTCCTTCATCTTTAAACTACCACTTTGAATGGTCTATGTTTTAAAACTACAGTTCTTCTTCCCTATGTAGAAGTGATCTTCTAGGTATTATTCTTTGCCCTTTCACATATTATTCTATTTATTTTTCATGAGCTACTTTTCATGGGTATATCATCTATGTGGAAAACTTTAATTATTCTTCCTTCTGCAGGGTAATGGATATAAATTCTGCATTTCCTAGGCTCTAAGTTATAGCTTCAATCATCTTTCAATATTTTTCCTGATTAACTAAAGCTACCATAAGTAAACTAGACAGATTCAATCATCTTTCAATATTTTTCCTGATTGTACTAAAGCTACCATAAGTAAACTAGACAGATTTCTTCTTTTTTCATTTGATTTACCCCTTTCCATGTTTCTTTGCTTTGAACATTTGGACCACATTAATTGTTGAATTGTTTCTCTTTAAAACTCCTATTTTGAGTATTTAACTACTTATATATAAGAATGAAATTACTTTATTTTGAGGTGATAGCATCTTTGTTGAGATAGACAAGATAAAAAAGTATTAGACCGAGTATGGTGTAACCTCAGTATTCATGAGACAAAGGCAAGAGAATTAGGAGATCTAGTCTAGCCTAGGCTACAACAATAAGTTTGAAGATATAGAGAGGTGTTAAGGCCAGTAATGCCTGCATAGCAAGACCTTGTCTCAAAAAATTAAATCACCAGCATGGCATGTATTAACGTAAAATTCATATCATTACAACAAGGAAAAAGTTGGAAACATACATTAAAAGAGAGTAACATTTGTGGATGAGGAAAGAATCAGTTCAATGTTTCTAGCCATAAAATTACCAGAAACTAGGAGACAGTCCTAAACCAGGACCCTTCCTAATACCTTCTGAGGGAGCATGGCCAGGTTCATACCTTGATCCCAGTTTTCCAGCATCCAGAACTAAAAAAATGGTACATTCTGTTTATGACCTGAGGAACGCTGTTATAGTAGTCCTAGAAAACTAATATAGCCATTCTACACCAACACATAAAATGAACTAATACACAAATAAGTAATCACAGATATCTTTTTATACTCAGCAAATCAGTTACTTGTAATTACTGAATCATTTTTTTGAGACAAGGTGTTATACAGCCTAGATTGGCCTTGAAGTCATACTTTAACTACCTGAGCCTCATATGTGCTGGAATTATATACCATTCCTGGCCCATTCTTGGATCTGTTTCCTCATTATCATGCTCATTAAGCTACTCCATGACAGATATTTAACCTCCTATTATTTACACTTCTCTTTAAAATTAAAATATTTATTGTTATTTGTGTGTGTGTGTGTATACAAGCATGTGCCACAGCTCACAAGTGGAGGTTAGAGGACAAATTTCAGGAGTTCGTTCACTCTTTCTACCACGTGTTCCAGCTATAAGGCTTGGAGGAGAAGTCCTTTTTCCCATTGGGCCAGCTTTCTGGTTGCTATTGCCTACATTCTTAGACAAGACTCTTACTAAATCTTTCCTGCCTTTGGCCTTACCATCATTAAATCAACCTTTCACATTGTTAGGAAATGGTCACTCTGATCACATTCCCAAAAGTTACATCCTGAAATGGTTCCTCACAATATCCACATGATTTCCTAGTTTTTGTATCTATATTCCAGCAATGCTAAGCATTTGACTCTTCCTTGAATATATTATGTTTCCCATTATCCACCTCTTTATTGGATCATGCTCCTTTTTTTCATTTCTTACCCAAGAAATTCTAACTTATTATTAAGACTTGACTTGAGGTTTATACCGTGATTGTCTCTGTCTAATCCCTGCCCCTTTCACTATTAACTGTACAAAGGTAGAAACTTTTATTTTACCTATTTTCTTGGTACCTAGAATAAAATAGGCGTAGGAATTTATATATGTGAATACACAAGTGAACACACTCTTTTGCTTCTCCCCAGAGAAAGTAAAAAATATTATACAGTGCAACACACATTTGAATAATTAAGTTTGTGTGTGTGTGTGTGTATCAATACATGTATGAAAAGTATTTTTCAGTAAGCCTCCACTGCCTTTTATGGTAAAGATAGGAAATCATATGTGTCTTTCATAGTTGCACATCTTTTAAATCTTTCATTGCACTTTGAAGCCTTCATTATAAAAGGTCTATGGGAGATCAATTATTTCAATGGTCATTATAGAACAGAAGATTAAATTCATCTTTTCATTCTTTGGATATTTAATTTTTTTATATCTGTCAACTCGCCTTAGTTATCTTGTGGCAAAATCACAGGCAGTCAATTTGCTCTTCTTATCTATAGTGATACCTGAGAAATGAAACCTCGCCTTTCTACAGAATGCCTATTTCATCTTTCTTCTTCAGTAACAGAAATCCTACTTGATAGCATTCTATTTTATGGAGAAAAGGGGTTAAGTGATCCTAATTTTATAGTAGGTTGTATAGGATAACAAACCCTTCACTCCCCTGTCTCCAACCCTTCAGTGACTTCAGTCATCCATGTTTCTTATAGGTAGCATGTGCTTGTGATCGTCTTTATTATCTTCAGATGGTAAGAAGACGGTGCCTAGGAAGTCAAATATCCCTCTTCTTGCTCCCCAGGTAGACCTAGAGCACTAACAATACACACAGAATCTAGTTAACACATCACAAGAAAACACACTGCCAAGAAAAATTCAGTGCTTTCTTGTGAAAACAGTAGCAAGTCCCTTTGGAACACAGCATTGAAACTGTTCCACTAAGCCTTTAATATGAATTTGCTCAATGGGACTGTGCATACAGGTGTACAACAATTATTAGATTTGATATCTGAATGAGCTCAGGTTCCCATTAGAGCTTGACTGCTTCAATGACCCCATTATTTTGCTTCCACTGCTCCCCGAACTGCTCAACTTAATTATTCTGACTAATGAAACATTTAGGACATGAATTTCTGATTTGTTTTAAACCATGTGGGACACCTAAAAGTGCTTCACTTAAAAGAATCACAATATAGAAGAAATGACTATAAGGATATGTTAGAAAATGCAAGTAGAGCAGAGCCATGATCCATGATGGGCACACAAATACTTTACTTTCCTGAAATGACTCTTCTGCTTAGTAGAAAGTGCTATGTACCTTGGTACCTGTCATGCCTTGGTGATGACTGTTGCCTCTAGAATATGCAATACTAAAGGCAATGTGGCTGTGGTCAGGAGCAGAGAGGAGGTGGAAATTAAATTAGTATTCTCTGTTATGAAGCATTCCAATTCTTAATGTGACTAATGTTCAAAAGGACAAATAAAATACTTTGCAGAGCCTGCCAATCACAGACATTCTTTTATAAGGATAAAAAAGAGAAGTCAGAAAGTTGGACCTCCTTCAGAGATGATGTATAAGGAACACAGTCTCTTATTAGTTGAATGCTAATGTCAAATTACAGTCTTTAATATAAAGAATTATAGCCTTTAAATATTGGATTTAAGTATTAAGTATAAGCAACATGATATATCAGCAATTGTATATCCTCAGAATAAAAAAATCATCTTGAGAGAGAAATATGTCATAGTTGATTTATAATTGGTCTCTTTAAAAGCAGCTCCAACAATCCCTATTACTTTAGTTTTCATTGATGACTCTTAAAAAGCCGTGTGTTTACCTAGAGGAAAAGAAGGCATCAAACTGTCACTGGCCCCTCAAGTTCTACAGATGCCAGTTTATCTGTCATCGGTGAAAGCATTTGTCCTTTAAATGAATGGAACTGATATCCAAATGGTCCCCTTTGCACCCTGCCTCCTTTCACTAATAATATGGTAAGGGCAGCTGAGCCTGCAATAAACGTGTTTGTGTCCAGCCATATTCCCATCACTTAGCAATCTAATTGGACTCCTTAAAAATAATAAATAAATAAATCAAGGAGGAAAGGAAGTCTTCCAGGCACTCCCGGGCATCAGCCTTCACTTCTCACTTCTGCTCAAAGTACCGGATTTGACAAACACACAGAAAATTCAGAGATGAATCTCTTTACCCTCTCTCCCAAACTGTATGACAGGAGTCAATAATGATTCCTGCACACAGCTACAATCTAACCCATCAGAGATAAAAGTGTGAGGGGAAACTTTCAAGCTATTCCTTACAATCTTTTATTAAAGAAGAGTGTAAAAATACATTTGCCTTCGTGGGGCAATTTTCCTCCTCCGGTTCAACTTAATCCATTTTAACAGTTGGCAGTTGAAATAACAGAAGTTACAGGCTGCCATGCACAGACGCTTTGCATGCCACATGAAAGCGATGAATTCAGAGGCAGGAGCAAAAGCAGAAAGAACCTGAAAGAAACGAAGCCCTTCTTTTATATAAAAGAATTTATTTAATAACAGCAGCCAGGAAAAAATTCTCTGAGCTTGTGTCCTATTGTTTCACAGAAAGCAACTATAATATCCCCTATCCTAACTCTACATGTACCAATGGACTGTCATAAACCAACAACTTTCCCTTAATATTGCAATCATCATCTACTCTATTTTTATTGTACTCAAAACAAGTTTTCTTATTGTATAATAACAGAGACAGTACTCTATATTTGCAATGTAAAACGATATATTTTAAATACAAGAATCCTAAAAGAAGCCTAACCATAACTACTATTTTTTTGGCTAAATAAAATATTAACATTTACTATTCATGTTTGAGTTAACATTTGCAATTCAGATTTTTTGCAATATTTAAATGGAAATGCATAAGCTATGGAAATTTAAAAAAATAAAGCAAACTTTAAGATTGGTTCTTTCTTGAGTGCCTTATCATCCTTAATGTCCTTATAGAATCCTTAAAAAAATCTTTAAAGATCACAGATTATATATTAGATTTTATGACCCCATTATTACCTGTTTGTACTGGCATTTCACTTGTATTTTAATAAATAAAGCTTGCCCACAAATCAGAAAGTAGAACAGCCCCACTGCTCAGCCTTACAGACCAGGCAGTGGTAACACACAACATTAATCTCAGTAGCCACACTAGTTTGCCATAGAAACTGGGTTGTGCACGCCTTTAATCCCAGTGGTGCATACCTTTAATCCCAGCTCTAGAGAGGATTATTCTTCTGAAATTCACAGAGGCAGGATTGCCATTTTCGGACTGATGTCAAGGTAAGAGGCAGTGGCTGGCTGCTTTGCTTTTCAGATCTTCAGACAAGCTTTATTTATTAAAATACAAGTGAAATGCCACTACACCTGTTTACTAAATATCTGTGCTCAACTACTGTGACTAGATTTTGAATTTGTGAAAAATGGTCATTTAGAATTAGTGTAGGTATTTTAAAAAAGATTTTAAGAGAGATGGATGGCTCAGCGCTTGTTGCTCTTTCAGAGAACCAGTGCAGGGCTCCCAGTACCCATGTAAAGTGGTTTTACAATTGTCTGATAACTGCAGCTTCTGGCCTCCATGACCACTACAAACACATATAGGCACATGTGCATGCATACACAACACACACAAACACACGTGCATGATAAGTAAAGCTTTTAAAATAAATAAAAGAAATGTTTATTTGTGTGTAAATGCGTATGAGTGTATGTGTGTGTGGCCACTTGCATGTGGAAGACAGAGAGGGTGTTAAATGTCTTCTATCACTCTCTGTATACTCTTTTCAGGCAGCTTATTATTGGGAAACTCCAATCTTCACAATTATACACCAAGAACTCTTGGTTATGGGGCCTCTTCTTCAGCACCAACAGAAGTACATTTTTATAAAGTATTAGTATTCATAACATGATTCACAAGATCCTAGTATATTTGGACTATAAATTATAGCACCAAGAAGGGGAGGCAATAAACTTTGGTAGAAATGATGATGTCCATGTTTTTAGAAGGCCAATAATAAGTACATCTCTTATAGGCCAAGAGTGAATATTATCTTTGGAAGAAATAAAAAATCAGTATTAATTAGCAAGTAGATGTTAGTACATAAAGTATATTCCCATTGAGTTGTGAGATATTATTTTACTCTGTAGTTTTGTATCTCCCTTGATGTTTAGACTTCTCAACTTTAAAGTATATTAAAGAAAAGCATGGGCAGAAATTTTGCACCAAATGATTATCTTCCCTGCAATATTTCTTGATACAGTGAAACATTTCATGCTCTAGGATTTGGTAATAATTAGTCTTCTAGCCCTCAACTGATCCTTTACAAAGAGAGTGAAAACTACTACTTCATAATCAACTGAAAACTGATTGCCCATAACTTTCTTTTCACAGCCTACACATTCTCAAATCCATCAATCCCACAGCAGAAAACAGGTCTGGTAGCACAGCAGTTCTCAATGCATACATATCAATAAGGTAAAATGCATGTATATTTATAAGAAGTCTTACAGATTTGTATAATAGTTTGTGTATAACAAAAGGAACATAGAATTTTAGAGCTGAAAAGAAATTTATGGATTATTTAACTCAAGTCCAATCCTTCATTATATAGACAATGACACTAATTTCCAGAGAAGAGAATTAACCTGTCATAAACATTCTATACAATGAAGAAATGAAACTGAGATGGAGTGGGATGTAAGGTAATGAACCAGCTAACCATAATTGGTCTATCATTCATTTATTGGATAATTATATGATTCAACTTTGATAAAATGTATATTTATGAAGAAAGATAGTGAGAACATGACAGCCAATGATCATCTGATAATTCTAAATAATAATCATTCTGATGAAGTAATTAGGTAGCAACAGTGAATTTGAAACTCCTGCAATTTTATAGTAATGCAATATTCAATGATTTGCTTTAAAGTCTCTAGGTATACACTGATATAAAGATTTGAGAGGAACTGAATATAATTGTATGGGCTAGCACCTTGGTGAGATACACTTTGGGATGAAGGAATAGCCATGGACTTAAACATACATAACTACATATCTGATGTTTGATACTGTACTTTCATTAAAAGGCACTAGCCATAATTAAGACTGAAAAGTCAAAAGCCAAGTGCATTGTCTTCTCAGGTAATTTCATCATGGTCTGCACTGCTGGCCAAAAGAGATCAAAGCTATGGAATCACACTGATACTTACTGTCACTGCTTTTGTCAATATTTGTCCTTACCTTAGTGCTATTTATGTACACTATATGCTTTAGTGTTCAAATCACTGTCTACAGCATTTTGCTGTGAGCTGGGTATTTTTAATTCAATGCTAACAGTCAGGTGAACAAGTTAAATGGGAAATCTGTTTCATAAAGTCTGCTTCCAATTATTCCCCAGAATTTTTATGAGCTATACATTTTCCATAGAGGTATTAAGAAATTTTTTAGAAAGCAATACCTTTTGAGATTCATTCTTTATGTCCTGTACTATTGGGTATCTATTTAAAAGTGATATATATACCACAATACTTTGACTTACTTTACCTCTATAATTTTGTGCACAATTACTTCCTAATCCAGATTTCTTACCAGTAGGACTAGAACAAAAGGAGAGGGATTTTTATGTAAACGAGTCTCATCACATTTTGGTCCAAATTCCTATTACTTGAATATATCACTTTCCTTGTCTCAAACAAGACAGCTTTCCCATTAATCTGTGTACAAGACCTATAAATATCAGTAATGCTTCCTAATCCCTCCTTAAAATACTTGTTAGTGAGTGCGTACCTTTCCAATCTCAATAATATTCCATTAGCCATATGGAAGCTGCACCTCAGTACAAACTCTTTGTTTCAGTGCTGGGTTTCGAACGCTGTGTCTTATACATGTCAGCCAAGCACATTATCAACTGAGTTACATTGCCAGGTTACTTTCCATCACTTTTATCAATGAAATCTATTTTCCTTAATCTTTGTGTATATGACGCTTGTGCATGTGCATTTTTGTGTGCAGGTGAGCATGTGCATGCCACCGAGAACATGTGCATATCCAAAGGCAATCTCAGGTGTTTGTTGGTCCTTGTTTTCTGCCTTGTTTTAGGTAGCGTTTCTTGCTTGCAATTGTGTAGGTTATTGGCACTGGAAGATGCTTTGCATTCTACTATATCCATCTCCCATCCTGCTGTGGGAATGGTGAGATAAGGAATGTACATGCCACTGTGCCCAGCGTTATGTAAACTCTAGGAATTTGAGCTCAGGTACTTCTGCTTATGTAGCAAATGAGACATCTCCCTAACTCAGTGAAATCTTAATGACACCATGTGATAAGTCAGAAAACTTCCTCCAGGTTATAAAGCATTAGTGTTTCAAGCATCCACTGATACATAGTTACATAGTTACAATGTTACATAACTCAATAACTCAGTGGTTTTCAACCTGTGGGTCATGACCCCTTTGGGGTATCAGACATCCCGCATATCAAATATTTACATTATGATTAATTACAGTAGCAATGTTACATTTATGAAGTAGTAACAAAATAACTTTATGGTTGGGGTCACCACATGAAGAACTGCATTATAAGGGTCATGGCATTAGGATAATTGAAAACCAATGGGATAAATTATTATTATTATTATTATTATTATTATTATTATTATTATTATTATTA
>LOJH01040481.1:0-13168 GCA_001685095.1 Ellobius talpinus
CCACAGGGCAGGGAACCCTGACTGCTCTTTGGACTAGAAAGGGAAGTGGAGGGGGGATGGGAGGATGGGGAGGAAATTGGGAGGAGGGGAGTAGGTGGAAATTTTTTAATAATAATAATAATAAATAAATTAAAAAATGAAAAAATAAGAAAACAAAGCCCAGAGAACATTAAATTACTGCAAGAAGAAAGAACTAAAGAAGGGCTATTATGATATATAATACTTTATTATATAACATTCAAATAATGTTTTTATTAAGAAAGATATAACAGTGTGTTAATTAGCTTGATTGATTATAATTAAAGGAAGTAGAGTCAGCTAACTTGGGGTATTGCTTGCTTTGCCAGCTTGAGAACTTGAGTTTGATCCCCCATAAAAAGCCAGGTATGGTGATAAATCCTTGTAAACCCAACCTTGCAGAGGCAGAGACAGGCAGATTCCTGGGCTCACTGGCCACGTAGCCTACTTAGTGGATTGCAGATCTCTCCTGGGACTCACTATCCAGGCAACCTCCTGGATTCCAGGTTAGTTAGAGACCATGTCTCAAATATAAACAAATTGATTCTCTAGAGATATGCTGTTCAGACCAGATAGGGCATCGGGTAGCTTTACTCTCCCTCCTTTCCTCCAAGTCCAAACCCCCAGCTTTGTAGCAGACTACAAACTGCAGCATCACCACACTTCTTGTTCCCATTCCCAGTGGTTTATGTAGATCCTAATGGCAACCATGCTTTCCCTCCCTTTTGTGGACCAATTTAGCTCCCCTCTGTATCCCAACCCCACTCTTTAGTGTCTGCTCTCAAAACCAAGAAACACGTTCTATCTGGGGCCTGCAGTATCCACACCTGACAGGGCATCAGAAGCAAGCATTCACTACCAAGAAAACGGCAACAACCACATTCTCCTAAGAATCACAAAAGGCAACAGAAACCAAGGAATGGAAGACCCATACAACAAAGATAATACCAGATATCAACATCTAGAATTAGAACCATTCCAAACTAATGTGTTTAGACACAGCATAAAAGCATAATCAATAGCAGACAGAACAATGTCTCACTATAACCCAGTAACTCCATCACAGTAGGCCCTGAGTATTGTAGCATAGCTGAAGCACAAGGTAAGGATTTCAAAATGTATTATGCATATCTTAAATGTCCTTAAATGGAATATGAATAAATCCTTTTATGAATTGTGTGCAAACCCACTCTAAAAAAGAAAGGAAGGATGGAAGAAAATGATGGAATGAAGTAAAGAAAAGAGTTCAAGACACCTAAGTAGAAATAAAATCAATAAAGAAAGGTAAACCGAGAGAAAACTTGAAGTAAAATATTTAGAAATTTGAACAGGAACCTCAGAGGCAAATCTCAGGAGCAGAATATAAAAAAATGGAGGAGAGAATCTCAGACTTTGAAGAAAAGATAGAAGGAATATAACCTTTGATGAAAGAAGATGTTATATCAGAAACAAACAACATCAGACAAAAGACAGAGCTTCAAAACATCCATCGAAACTGGGACTCTATGGAAAGAAAAAATATATGAAAAATAAAAAGACAGGTAGGAAAAGAAACCTAGGTCAAAAGCAGAGAAAATATTTTCAACAAAATCATAGGAGAAAATTTCCCTAACCTAAAGGAGGTTCCTTTAGAAGGTGTCTAACAAACATAAAGAACACCAGATAGGCAGGATCAGAAACAAAAACCTTCTCAGTACTTAATAATAAAAATAACCAATATAAAGAGAGAATATTAAAAGCTACAAGGGAAAAAGATCAAATAACATAACAAGGCATTCCTAATACTTTAACACCAAACTTCTCAGCAGAGACTATAAAAGCTAAAAGGGCCTGGACAGAAGTTCTATAGACTCTTTAAGAGGCACAGAAGTCAGACCAGAGTGCTACATCCTGCAGAACTTTCAATCACAATAGATGGAGAAAATAAAACACTCCATAATAAAACCAAAATTTAGTAGTATCTATTTTCTTACCCATCCCTACAGAAGGTACTAGAAGGAAAACTTCAACTTGAAGATGTTGAAGTTAACTGTACCCAAGGAAACACCAGAAATAAATAGTAGTTTCAAAACCAGCAAAGAGCGAGAAGGCCACACCATGAGAACAAAATGACAAGAATCATCAAATATTGCTAACTGGCAACTCTCAAGAAGCTGGTATAGTCATTTTAGTATTTGACATAATGCACTTTAAACCAAAGCAAATAAGAAGAGGCAGGGAAGACACTATACACTCATCAAAAGAAAATTCCACCAGGAGAATGCTGCAATTCTAAAAACCTATGCACCAAATAGGGCCACTCTCAAATTTATAAAAAGCACTAGTATAGACTAAATCATAAGTTGACACTCACACAATGGTAGTAGTAGACTCCACAACTCTCACCAATTCAGGTCATCGAGACAAAAACTAAGCACAGAAATATTGGAGTTAATAGATGTCATAAATCAAACAATCTTATAGATATCTACAGAACATTTCCCACAAAATACAAAAGAATATAACTTCTTCATCACACCTCATGGAACTTTCTCCAAAAATGGCCACATACTTGGACACAAAGCAAATCTTAAAAGATACAAGAAAATTGAAATAACACTTTGTATCCAATTAGAGCACTACAGATAAAAGCTGGATATCAACTACAAAAAAAAAACCCAGAAAGCTTACAAACCCATAGAAAATGAAACAACTCACTACTGTATGAAAAATGGGTCAAGACCAAAATTAAGAAAAAATATAAAGATTTTCTAGAATCAAAAGAAAATCCACAATAAACACAAACTTATGGGACACAATGAAAGTCATTCTAAGAGACAAATACATAGCACTAAGTTATTATATATAAAATTAGAAAAATTTTTTTAACTGAACAATACAAAAAAAGAATCTAGAACAAAAAGAACATATAACTCCCAAAAAGAGTAGACAGCAATAAATACTCAAACTTGGGGCTAAAATTAACAAAGTAGAAACAAGCCATACATGATGGCACATACCTTTTATCCCAGCACTTGGGAGGGTGAAGCAGGCTGGTCTCAGGGAGTTTGAGAACAGCCTGGTCTACAAAGCAAGTTCCAAGACAGCCAGAGATGTTTCACAGAGAAATCCTGTCTGAAAAAGAAAAATAAACAACAAATAAATAAGTAAAATAGAAACAAACAAAAATACAAAGGATCAATTAAACCGACTTGATTCTTTGAGAAAAATCAATGAGATTGACAAACTCTAAAAGCTGAAAGGCAGAAAGAGAACATCCAAGTTAATAAGACTAGATATGAAAATGGGGACATAACAACAGTTACAGAAACCCAGAAACTCATAATTACAGAACTCTAAAAACTTCTACTCCACCAAATTAGAAAATCTAAAGGAAATGGATAATTTCCTCAATTTATACAACCTATCAAAGTTAAATAACAATAAGATAAGCGATTTAGACAAATCTATATCCCTGTTGAAAGAGAATCAATAAGTAAAAGCCACAGCTAAGAAAAGTCCAGGGTCATCTATTTGTAGTGCAGAATGCTACCAGACTTTCCAAGAAGAATTAATGCCAAGGTTCATCAAGTTATTCCACAATACACAGACAGAAGAACATTGTCCATTTTTATGAGACCACATTTGCCCTGATATTTGAACCATGTGAAGACCCAAAAATGAAAAAAAATTTACAATTTCCCTTATGAACAAAAATGCAAAATTACTCAATAAAATAATTTCAAAGTGAATCCAAGAAAACAATGTAAAAGTCATCCACCACAATAAAATAAGTGCCATTCCAGAGATGCAGGAAAGGCTGAATGTACATAAATTGCCATATAAACAGACTACAAGACAAAACCCACAGAATCATCTCTTTAAATGTCTTTTCACACTACAACACTCCTTCATTATAAAAATGCCTGAAGAGATTGGGGTTATAACAGATATGTATCAACACAATAAAAACACCTTATAGTAAGGCCATAGCAACATTGTCTTAGGGTTTCCACTACTGTGACAAAACACCACCAAGGAAGCCTGGGAAGGAAAGAGTTTATTTGGCTTACACTTCCACAGCACTGTTCATCATCATACCAAGTCTGGACAGGAACTCAAATAGGACAGGATCCTAGAGGTAGGAGCTGATGCAGAAGCTCTGGAAGGGGGCCACTTAATGCCTTTACAACATGGCTTTCTCACTCTGTTTTCTTATAGAACCCAGGACCATCAGCCCAGGGGTGGTGGCCCTACCCATAATGGTTTAGACCCTCCCCCATCAATCACTAATTAAGAAAATGCCTTATAGGCCTGCTCACAACCTGATCTTATGGAGGCATTTTCTTAATTGAGGTTCCCTCCTCTAAGATGACTTTAGCCTGTTCCAAGTTGGCATAAAATGATTCAGCATGAATATCAATCTGAATGGACAGAAATTCAAAGTATTTTTATTAAAACCAGGAATAAGACATGGTTGCTCACTGTCTCCATACCTACTAAATACAGAACTTTAAAGCCTTAGCTAGAGAAATAAAACAACTGAAGGAGATCAAGGGTATAGAAATAGAATAGAAAGATGTCAAAATATTTTTATTTATATATGATATTATAGTATATATGAACAATTCTAAATATTTCTATAGGAAACTCCTACAGCTAATAAACACCTTCAGTGAAGTAGCAAGATACAAAATTAATACACAAAAAGCAGTACCATTCCATTATACAAATGAATAACAGACTGAGAAAGAAATTAGGGAAATAATATTTTTTATTAATAGCCTCAAAAACATAAAATATATTGGCTACCTCCAACACAAGCAAGTGAAAGATTTATATGATAAAAACTTTAAGACTTTGAAAAAAGAAACTGAAGAAGCTATCAAAAGATAGAAAGATGTCAAATGCTCATGGACCACTAGGATTAATATGGCCATTCTACCCAAAGCAATCTATTGAGTTAATTCTATCCCCATCAAAATTCCAATGTAATTCTTCACAGAACAAAGGACAACTTTCAACTTCATATGAAAACAGAAACTTCAGGATAGCTAAAATAGTCCTAAATAATAAAAGAACTTCTGCTGTCATCAGTCATCTATTTCAAGTTGTACTAAAATGATGAAGCAATAGAAGCACAAACAGAAACATTGATCAATGAAACCACATTGAATACCAGAACTAAGGTATACTATGTACACCTGATTTTTTAATAAGGAAGCCAAAATTAGACACTTAATAAAAGACAGCATATTCAACAAATGTTCCTATCTAAACTGAATGACTGCATGTAGAATAATGCAAATAGATCTATACTTATCACCCAGAGAAAATTCAACTCCAATTGGATCAAAAAACTCAACATAAAACCAGATATATTGAACTTGATAGAAAAGAAAATAAAGGATAATCTCAAACTCATTGGTACAGGGAAAAAACTTTCTGAACAGAACACCAATAGCACAGAAATTAAGAACAATTAACAAACGAGACCTCATGAGACTTAGATGATTCTCTGTGGCAAAGCCTATCATTCTTCAGACAAAGCAGTAGGCAGAACAATGAGAAAGTATTTTCAGCAGCTACAAACCCAATAGAATGCTACTATCCTAAATATATAAAGAACTTTAAAAAGTAAGCATCAAGAAAACAACCCAATTAAAATTGGTTATAGATCTAAACAGAGAATTTCAAAAAAGGAAACTCAATTGACTGAGAAAATTTTAAAGAAATATTCGACATCATTAGTTATCATGGAAATGCAAATCAAAACTACTTTGAGACTCATCTTAAACCATTAGAATAGTTAAGATCAGTAAACAAGTGATGTCTCATGCAGGTGAGGATGTGGAATAAGGGGAACATTCATCCATTGTTGGTGGGAATAAAAACTTGTGTAGTTACTATGGAATGCAATGTGGCCGTTCTTCAAGAAGATGGGAATCAATCTACTTCAAAATCCAGCTATATTGCTCTTGCACATATACCCTAAAGAGTATTTAACCTTCCACAGAGACATTTATTCAGCCATGTTCATTGCTGTTCTGTTCATAATAGGCAGAAGTTGAAAACAGTCTAACAGTCTAAAGTCTGCTCATGGATGAATGGAGAAATAAAGTGTAACATATATATACAGTGGAATATTACCTTGCTATTAGAAATTAATTCATAAAATTCACAGGTAAATAGATAGACCTAGAAAGATATTATCCTGAGTAAGGTAATACATACCTAGAAATACACATGTTGTATATATTTTCATATATGTGGATGTTAGCTATTAAGTCATTGATAAGGAAATTACAATCCATATAACCACAGCAGTTAAGTACAGAGCACTGTACAAGGGAAGAAGGATGGTCCTCACTAGAAAGAGGAAAGAGAATAGATACTTATAGATGAATGGTGGCTGGGGATTGGATGGGAGCTTCAGATGCAGAGGGAGAATGAAGGGGGCAAGGTAAGAATACATGGAAGGACTGTTAAAACTAAGGGCCTATTGAGGGATCATATGGAAATCTAATACAGTTAAAACTTCTAATATATATATAAATATATGAAGGTTATCTAATTGAAATTACCAATTAACTCGGGAGACAGGGCCCTAACTGGAATCTCTTATCACCAAATGAGGTTTCCAGTACTGAAAATGGGTTACATTTAATCAAGTTGTTATTCAAAAAGGTCCCATGCGATCCCCCAAATAACCCAGGTTATTTCTAAGGCTATGGGTTGCTATCCTACAATAGACTGTAAAGTCATAAGGTCAAAGACAACCTATACACAACCCATTAAACACTACAAAGTTTAGTTGTTGCCTGCCTAGACCCTTTACCTCTACAGACTGGACTGTACACTGCACACTACCAAAGGGAAAAGACAAACACCAACCCAGCTATAAACCCTTTATTCTACAATGGTGGCCTGCCTACAGGATATGCTGGTGCATTAGTGGCACAAAGCTTATTGGAGTAACCAGTCAGTATCTGATGTGAATTAAGGTCCAGCATTGCTTTAGTGGCCAAGGACCTGATACTAGATAGACCAGGAACCCAGCGGAAAGCAAAATACTGCTGTTCCACTAAATGAACATAGAATAAAATGATCCCTAACCACACTCTGCTATACTAAAAGGCCCATGCCTTTCCCAGCCACCACAGAAGCTTCCTCCTGAAGCAGATGGGAACAAATTCAGAAACCCACAGCCAGAGAATTACAAAGAGAGTGAGAGACCTTGAAACACTCAACCCCAAATGGGATGTCTACATCATCCACTGCTACCCCTCATAGTTTAAGGAACTCAGAGGAAGAGGGGGCAGAAAGAGTGTAAGAGCCAGAAAGAATGGGGGACACCATGGAAACAAAGACTTCTGAAGAAAGTATGACTGATGCACTTAGGAACTCACAGAGACTGTGGCAGCATGCACAGGGCTTTCACTGGTCTGTACTAGGTAGGACCCTAGAGCTGGGAGAAGAAGAAGCATGTTCCATTACATGACATAAAACTATCTCTAATTGATTACCACTTGCACATGAAAACTTGGTTTTCTCCAAGGGAATGTCACTGGGGGAACAAACCCCATGCCTAGTAGTAGATGACAAGCATAAAATGAACCCAACAACACCTTTGAAGGTTCTTTGTCTCAGAATGTGTGAGTGCATTTATTTTCCACCTTACAGGCCCTTTACATACATATTATGGCTTTTGTTTTGTGTTTTTATGAGATTCCTGTGTGTACAAACGTGTGTCTCTGTGTCTGCGTGTGTTTTTTTGTGTTTTTTCTTTTGTTCTTTTTCTTCTGTTTATTTGTTTTGTACTATTCTGGTTTGTTTGTTTTTGTCTTATCTTATTTAATTGTAATTTATTTTTATTCCTTAGATGCCTGCTTGTTTCCTAAGAAGAGACAAAAATTAATGTGAGTCTTGATGGAAAAGAAATGGGATGAAAAACTTGTGGGAGTGGGGAAAGAAAGGTTCTAATCAGAATATGCTGCGTGGAAAATTGTTTTTCAATAAAATAATAAAAAGCAAACAAATAAATAAAGGGCAGAACCTCAGGGAAAACACCTGAAGTGTCTTCACATGCATGTAAGTAGCATGCACACAACTCATACATGTACCTATATGCATATCGATAGAAATTAAAACAGATTTTGTATGGAAAACTTTGTAAATGATATTGAAATTTTATCTTCAATTCTCCTTTGAAACAATAAAGTTTATCTTAAATAAATAAAAGTGATAAATGCAGCCAATGTATTGTGAGTATAATTTGTGGCAAAAAGTGAAGAAAAGAACTCAAGCAGGGTCTGGCTCCCTTTCCAGCAGGAAACTTTTCCATGTTCTCATGAAATCAGTGTCCTTAGGAATATAGGCAAGAACAGCTAGGATGCCAGGATACCCTATCTGAAAGTCTAAAGAGAAATGTAAAGGTGGATGCTGCTGACAAAGCACTTGGGTGCTAACCATGACATCTAATGGATTCCAGGGATTTAGCTCTTCTCTACCAGACACATCCATCATCTATCCTCCAGTTTGTATACAATATCAGTACTTTGAATGAACCCTAATCCATGTGTCTGGCACTGGTCCTATGGTTAACATGTGTGCACACATGCACATGTGCCTACACAAACACACACACACACAAACACACATACACACAATGTACTTGAGGAACAGCCAGTTTCATTAATCTAGAAAACTAGTAAGACTGGCTGGAAATGAGAGCAATTAACCACTTACTGCTTAGAGGCCCTTCCTACTGCTTAGAAATGCCTAGGAGCATTATGCTTCCATGATCAGTATTTGACATGGAACTAGATGCCAATATAAAGTGGCACAGTTAGTGTAACAACTCATTCCTAAGTAAGTCCTTATGATTCTCCTTACACAGTGCCCTTGTCACCTTCCTAGGTCTTCACCTATGGATATGTCTGTCAAAATCAGTTCCACAGTGTACAGATCCAGAATGCTATATATTGTGTACTCGTATATGTATATATAAGGTACTATTTGTTATATGCAGTATATAAACTATATACACATTATATATGTGTGCATATGTCTTGAACAATATAAACTTCTGCTCTGTCTCTGATTTCTGTTTATATCAATATATGTACCCCCTTCTACTCTGCTCCCTAACAATCGTAACCGAGTAGCATGCACTTTTGTATACATCATGCCAATCATTCCCAGTTAAATTCTAGTCTTTATCAATATGACAATTCTTCATTGGAATATTACCCAAGGTCTCAAGTTCTCAAGGAAAGTATCTAGTGAAACGCTGCAATTTATACAGACATGTAATTGTGTGTCATATGTTTTATTTTACTTATTTAACAACTTATGTGCTATTTGACTTTCCCACCAACAAGAAATGCTGTTAAGTAACAACTAAAAAGCAACCTCAAGAAAATCTGTGCTGGAGTTTTTCCTAAATCCAGAAGAAAAAAATTATCAAAGTATATAAGTGAGGAAATTGTAAACCACCAAAGCTCCTTATCTATACGACATTCAAAATGGTATTTTAAAATAATACAACTCTGGATGTTAGATGCCTGATAAAATGCTGCTTCCTTTATTATAATGTCTCATGTGGTGCTGATTGAAGTCCTGCAAAGAATTAATCTCAAACATATAAGACAGTCTCATGTGATTTTTAAATATTATTTAATAAAGTGTTCTAATGGGAAGAAAATTAATCTACAAGGATATGAGCAAACTAATATGAAAACTATAATACTCTGCTGTGAAAATTGTAAGATTATAAAAACTAGACCAATGCTTCACTCTCTAAGCAGAAATATTTGATTTTATAAAAAACTGGAAATTATTTTCCAATTGACTTAAAAAATAATGGATTTCAGTCTTATCACAAAATCAAACTCTCATGTTCAAATTGCATGAGAGAAAACTATAATTTTCAGCAACATTACAGCCTGCTTTCTTCCAGTGTAAACCTTAAAACTAGAAAAAAAATAATTCTATAGCAAAAAATGGGAGAGTTTTTTTGTCACATCCCACTAGATGAATCGATGGGTAAAATTTCTTCTCTCCTTTCTGTAGTCATTGAAAAGCATTTATAAAAAGTAGTGGGAAACTGTTCCATCTCTTCATTAAAAGTAGTTATTTTAACAATTTGTAGATAGTCATGGAGAATAAAATGATAAAGCCTGTATGGTAAAGAGAAATTTCTGGAAGAGTTTAAAAGCAATTAGTTTAATAAAACGTTAGATTAAACCCATATACTTTTCCATAATCTAACTATTAATGCTCTTATTTTCTTGTCATTGATAATGACATTCTTTTGCCTCACTCATTCAAAAGTCAGTCTTAATTCAAACTTTCCATTTCTCCCATTTCCTCCCATTCAAAAAAAATTGTTATAGATTCATATCTTCAGGGTTTTATATACACAGTTTTCTTCCACTCCCCTTTTCCTAATCCCTGAAAAGCTCTATTGTTTCACAAGGAGGGTGGCCCTTTGTTTGTCCAGGCCACCCAGCTATCTTGCACCTGAAATAAACACACAAAAACTGTATTAGTTAAATCACTGCCTGGCCCATTATCTCTAGCCTCCTATTGGCTAACTCTCACATCTTGATTTAACCCATTTCTGTTAATCTGTAGACCACCACGAGGTCGCGGCTTACTGGGAAAGATTCAGCATGTCTGACCTGGCAGCTCCATGGTGGCTCTCTCACTCTGCTTTCTTTCTCTCGGAGTTCAGTTCTGCCTACCTAAGTTCCAACTTATCAGGCCAGCCAGTTTCTTTACTGATTACCCAATGAAAGCAACACACAAACAGAAGGACCTCCTACACCACTCCATCCATATTGTCTTCCCTCCAGTGTTACCCAGTAGAAGCTCCCTGGAACTTGACAGGAAGAGTGATGTATCACAAGCAATTTTCAGGTGTTGCCATATCTTATTTCATTTATTATTATTCAACAATAACAGACCATATCCCATGCTAAGTCTTCTATTATGCAAAAAGTTCTCACTGAGGTATCCATTATCTGTAACAATGCTGCAAAACAAAATGCTCTATGATGATGGGATTGTTCCACATCTGCCCCATCTAATATGACCACAGGCTCTGTATATGCTGTCCACTCAGAAGACACCTTATCACAACCAGAAAATTTTGATTAAATTATGTAGCAATATGTGGCTACCACACTGGGCAGTTCAGCTCTGACATAATGAGTTTTTCTCAAACTTCTTCTTGAGCAGAAATTATCTGTAGATCTGTGAAAATACAGATCTCATCCTAGTGTTTTTTGGTATGATAATAAATTGGAGTTAGGATCAATAATTTGCTTTTTTTCTCAATGTTGTCAAATGATGCTGATGTTCTTGATTAACCCATGGAACAAATTTAGGAGTTGTTGCTCCGGAGAAGTCAAAATCATGTTTTCCCTTAAGCAAATGTAAGATGTGCATAAGATCATCCCTGCTAGGTCTGCCTGAGGTTCCATTACTCCTCGCTTTATATTGACTCTTATCTTTCTTATATTTCTCAGAAAAATCCTAAATTGCTTATGAACTCTGAATCTTACTCATGAGACTTCAACAACTTTCATAGTCATGTTAAGATGATAAACATATTTTGAGTATTAATATGATCAAATTGAGTTACCTAATAAGGTACTAAAAATTCAAATTGATTTTTCCCTTTCTAAAATGAATTTGTAGTTATGTTTCATGCCTATTTATAAAACACTTTACAGTTAACAATGAAGTTCTGATGGCATATACATGAGGTTTTGCAGCTTTTCATCAATAGAGTCATAGAAAAATACTCTAATTACATTCTTCTGGTGATAAAAATGGCAAACATCACAGAGATATTCAGTAAGTGGCTAATGTTACAAACTGTCATTGGACATTTACAAAAGTAACAAAACAAGTCTAATTAATACTCAGAATGAAAATTTTAAATATGAAAACTACATTTCAGCAACCCTTAACTTTTTAGAAATAACACTTCTTTTCTTAAAGTAATGCAATTCATATCCTCCAACATAATAAGGTTCAACACTAAAAAGAGAAGCAAGGCATCATTAAAATACAACTCCAGGAGAAGAGAAGTTTCCAAGATCTTAAACAGCAGCCTGTCTACTGAGACCAGTCAGTTAACTTCCTTGCTGAGAACATATTCCTTTATTTGTTATGTGAAAGAAGCTGTCTATTCAGAAATAAGATGCAGTTATATTAGTTATAACAAGTCACCACCAAATTATTTCTCCTCAGATTACCACAGAAGATTACTCAGTGCATTTTAAAAATAAACTCAATCTGTAATATTAGAGACACAGATAATGGATGATTGTTTCATTAGCCAATTCACAGGTTATCTATTTTCACATTAATACATTACCTACATTACCATCAAAGATTGTGGTTGATGCACATTCGCTCAACATTATAGCACAAGGAAGGGCCGTAATGATGCCACCTACTCTTAGGCCTATGTTACTAGTTGCTAGGTAACCAAAGATAAGCACTCTGAAGCAGACCAGCAAATTAATGAAGCTGCATCCAAGCTCTAAAATGTGTCCTAATGCCTCACTCAACACCATTAAATCTCTGGAAAGTCCAAAGTCAAAATTCAAAAGAAATAGGGCAAAGTTCCCTGACCATGTATGTGATTTATAACCTAAACCTAAACCACTACAATTTACCTGACAAGCAAGATCTTCTTTAACCATTTTTCTTTCTTTTTTTCCTTTTTTGTCCTTGTTAAATGTGTGTGCTTTTTTATTATATACTTTTTAAAAATACCACCCAAATTCCCACTCATTCCCTCCTCCCATTACCTCCACACACACACCCTCCCACCACGCCCCCTCTAATCCTAAGAGAGGGTAAGGCACATTGCTCTGGGGAAGGTCCAAGGCCCTCTCTAGTATATCTAGGCTGAGTAAGGTTTACATCCAAAGAGAATAGAATCCAAGAAAACCAGTGCATGCAGTAGAGATAAATCCCAGTGCCACTGCCAGTGGCCCCTCAGTCTGTCCCAGCCATACAACTGTCAACCACATTCAGAGGGACAAGTTTGGTCTTAAGCTTTTGCCTTCCCAGTCCCGCTGGAGTTGGTGAGCTTCCATTAGCTCAGGTAAACTGTTTCAGTGGGTGAACCCTTCATGGTCTTGACCTC
>LOJH01040482.1:3187-14607 GCA_001685095.1 Ellobius talpinus
TAAAACTCTGGTTAGAGCAAGGCAGCTGTTGGCAGCTGGCATGGAAATTGCCCCATTATTTATTACTGTTATTTGGAGAGGGTCTTAGGCTGCAGAACTCAGAGGAAAATGTCTATTTGATTGCATGGGATGAGAGTCTGGCCCATTATTGTTAATTTGGCTGCTCTCTAGCCATTTAAGTAATTGTTCCTTTGGTGTATAAAATGTAGTGCATGGATAGCATGCCAAAAAGTTTCTACCTCATTCTCAGTAAGATAATAAATGGCAGGCACAGTTACAACAAAAGATATAATTACCTGCTTGGGTATCTTTCTACACTGGGCTGAAGAGCAAACAATGCTGGTCCAACTTGTGCCTGTGAAGAACACCACTCCATACCCTGGTTGGTCATTAGTTCAGTCTCTGGATTTCCCGATGGGAGATATTTGTAAAGATGTTGCCTGATGATTTGCATAGTCAATTATAGGTCAGGTTTTAACATGATTCTGCAGCACATCACACATTTATCATTACCAACACTGTGTGTTTCCCTTAATAACATTCTAAATAAAGGCCATAGCTTCAAGCACCAAGAGTTTTGTATTTTTAAAATCTGCACAGTAAATCTTTCTATAATGGCTGGTATACCTTTCCATGAGTCCACCCTTCCTTTCTTTGCTTTTCATTTAAATGAATTGAAGCTAAATTTTTCTAGGCCTTTAGTTGGTTATTGTTTTGTGTGGAAGTTGCAAAGGTCTTTGGCCTTCGAGGACAAAGAGAGGTGGCTGCAACAATCTCATTCTGGAACAAAGCCTTACAGAGCTCTGTCCAGGTACCTCCTTAGGTCCGATCATTCTTAAATCCAGTTATGATGCGTCCTCAAACCCCAAAATTGAACCACTTCAATCTAGCATTATGTACCATGACTGCATGGATCATGGAGGTCTGTTTACCAATATTGTATCTCAAGATACAGTATTGTATCTCAAGATCACATGATCACTCACCGAAGGCAGTTTTCCCTGGGTCCCCTCTCCTTCCCACAGATACAAAGGTGATCCCACTCTACCTGTCTGACCTCTCCAACCACAACTAAAATACAATGTAATAAACTTTGTAGGTTGGTCTTTCTTTGGTTGATCTTCAAAAGAAGCCATCTTGATGCTGCCTTTCTTGGAGCCATGCTTTGGAACTTCCTAATTTGTAACCAGTTTTGCCTAGGATAGGATATAAGTTAATAGACTTTCACCTCTAGGCAGATCTTGGTGGAATTCAATAAGTCCCGAGGTCAATGGCATTCACATGCCATTGATGCATCTTTAAATTCTCCTGAAACCTTATTCATTTATATAACTTGACCAGAGAGTGACATTCCAAAGGAGAGCCCTGAGATGCCCACATGGAAGTGGTACTATAGACTTCCAAACACATTGGTGTTTTTTGTTTATAAATCTGTCTCTTTCTCACTCTCACACATATAAACATACCTAGCCATACAGTTAGTAGAAGAAAACCAACCAGTTCACCTTCATCATAAATTTTTGTTAGATGGTGCCTAGAACAAAGTGCTGATTAAAGAAAACCATTCTAATGTGGGCAAGGACAGAGTGTTTTACTTTATAGGTTATACTTTATAGTAGGGTATTAATCAAAGTACTACCTGATTGAGAGAATAAGAATATTATTCATGCAAATAAGCAACCATTATTTGGAATATGGATTTTGTTAAGAAGAGTAGAGAACTATTAGTGAAAAGACAGAAGGATATGTAAAGGTAACTGGAAAATTCTCAAGTACTTTAGGAAATATATGTGCATATATATTTCATATTTCATGGATATATATATATACATATACACTCTCTGTATAAGCATATATAGAGAACATTCATATATAGAGTGTATGTATACAGAGAGAACAAAAAGGCAGAGAGAGACTCAGGTGAAATGCATATAACACAGAATTCGCCATTGTAACTCCTTTTTCTTCTATGATTTGCAGTTCACTGGTGGTCAGTATATTGAAACAACCACAGCTACCACCAGCATCTCCCAAACTGAAACACCATGGCTGCTAAGTGACTATTCATTTCTTCCTTTTTAAAATTCTGGCATTGTCCATTTTATTTCCTATCTCTGTATAGTGAACCCCTGAGGTGCCTCATACAGATGGAACTCTATGTTTGTCCTGTTGTGACTGTCTTTCCTCACTTGGCACAAGGTCTACAATGTTCTTGTAACTGTCAATTTATCCTTTCCTTTCAAGGCATCGATTGTCTCTCCATACTACATGTTGTTTACATATTTATTACTTTCTTCCCTGAACTCCATTTGAAATGCTGCCTCTACCTCCTTTTCTTTTGAGACAGACTCTTGCTATGTAGCACAAGCTAGCTTCAAATTCGTATTCCTTCTGCCTTAGTTTCCGTCTGGAGTGTTAAGAGTCCAGCGTGGACCCCCATGTCTGGCTGGGTTTGTTTCTGCCTTTGCCCACTTCCAGCAGCTCCTCCAGGGACTTACACATTCACCACCATACAGTATGTAGGACTGGGATTGGCAGCAAGCCGAAAGCTTCACACGTGAAGACTTCTGATACTGTCTGTCACCCAAACAGTGTTGGCAAAACAAATATGAAATTACGAAGAGATAGCTACGTCTACAATATTAGCAGCATCTCTGAGGAAATGGGGCAAGATTGGGAAATATACTGAAATTTTGAAATCTGATTTGATGTGGCTCTTTCAGTAGCAACTTAATTAGGATTGGGTGACGCTCATGGCATGAGAGTTTACTCAGCACAGCAAGACGGGCCTTCTGAGAGGAGTCTCAGGATGGAACTTGTCATTTGATCTTTTCTGTGAATGGGTGCTTCACGGCAACTGAAAATAAACAATAATTATTTCAAATTCATCTCCCAGGGACATGACAGTTATGCTAATGAACATAACGGAATAGGCAAATGTGTTTGATGTGGAACTGAGCTGTGGGGATGTCTCTGGTTCTGACATGAACCACACTGCAGAAATGCTGGAGCTATTACCAGCCACTTGCCCAGGGTCACAGACAGGGACAACACAAGGACACTTACACTATTACCAGCCTCTTGCCCAGCATCACTGATAGAGACAGTGCCAGTGGTTGAGACCTAGGCAATCTAACTGGAGAACCTGTGCTCTAAACATAACTCATACTTCCTCCACACCCTGACCCTCAGAAAGGGCCACAGATAACATTGCATCTCTGTCTGGTCACCTACCTTTGTTCAGATTAGCTTCTTCACAGGACCTAATCCCAAATCCAAATTGTTTTCCTTCATTGGGAACAATATCCCTTCCCACACAGGCTTGGCCTTCTCCTGGTCCGTTGCTATGACAGTGCATCTCTCTCACCTGCCTCCCTCCTTCAACAAGCCCGTAGCAACTGTCCCTGACTCTGTGTACTCCCATCACAACACTGCAGGGACACAGTTAAAGCTTCTCTGTGCTTCCTCTGGCAGCATGCTGGGGCTCTCTGATGGTCACCTCTAGAGTCAGCATCCCCAAATATTTTATCTCCCATGTTCCCATATACTGCAACTTTCTGATGGTTTAGGGTTAAGGTCTGCAAATCCAATTTTTCTTGTGAGGCGGGTTCCTTGCCAATATTTGCATAGCCAACAAGCCAATATTGGATTTTTTTAGTGTTAAAGTTGGAAAAAAATGAAGAAGAAATTTCATGTTATATAAAATCACGTAGAATTGAAGTTTTCATGCATACCAAGAGTTTCATTGGGAAGTTCCTTTGTTCATTCACATATTGTGCATGGTCATGCTCAAGAAAAGAACTGAATAGTTATACTAGAAATGTATGGCCTACAAAGGCTAAAATTTATTAACAAGCTTTGTCCATCACCAACCCCCCTGGATTAGCATCTGTGCTGTCCAGGTCTGAATTCAGGGCAACTTGGGACACAGCACAACTAGTTAGGCAACTTAACATTGTTCACTTGATCAGGAATTGGAGTTGGACCCCTGCAGATCTTAATGAGAAAATACTAGTGTTTCTACACAATCCTCTGGCTTGGTTGGATGCTTTTTTGTTTGATTGATTGGTTGTCACTTTTGCTTCTTTGGGTTTTTTGGTGTTCTGTCTTGATGATTTGTAGCCCACCCCTTTTCTGGTTCCTTAATGCCAATAATTACTCTTAATTAAATATGGAAGCTTAAGACCTGCCAGAGAGAAAATGGAAGACGGTTCAGAGCTTTCTAGAGAACTGGAATCAGCCATGCTCACTGACTTCCTGCATTTTGGAGAAGAATCAAGTGAGGGAAGAGAGTGGGCAGCCTTACCGTGGACAAAAAGAGAAACCTTTAGAGGTCTCCCACTGGTACCGTCAGTGTGCGGTGACTCTAAGTTCCCCCAGGGGAAGCAGGGCACCCTGTGTGATTGGTTATGAGGCCATATGACTTCCTCTGCATGGCCTTAGTTAGACATAACAGCAAAAAGATCAGAAAATAGAGAAACTACATATTATGAAGTCCTTGTCCCATGGGGCTATTACAGAAAGAATCGTGCAGCTTCCTGGGGTGATAGAAGTTTCATAACAACCCAGCTTGCTGCAAGCCTGATTTACAGGCGCCTGGCTCTCTGGCTTGTTTGACATTGAGAAGGGCTAGCTGGTCTCAGGAGACAAGAGGATAGGGGACATGTTGCAGGTCAGAGTTTTCTTTTGGTGTATTATCTAGCTATGATGTATTTGTACTTTTGATCAGCCAAAAGTATGGACTGAATAAGATTTTAGTTTTGACACATTTGAGTTCCAGGACTTCAGTCAAAATATACTGTAGGCGCTCAGTGCATTGGCATAAACAAAGGACCATCTTCATGGTGGATTATAGGAGTAGGGGCTGAGACAGATTCCATAAATTGCATGTTGCCGTACAAAGAGAAAGCTGCTAGAATTAGCCAAGAGAACAGTAGGCTGGGGTGCAAAGGAGAGACAGGGAATTTCATTTCTCCTCCATAATCCCTTTATTTAAGCTGCAAAGGGTTTGTGAGCACAGAATGACAAAGACAGGATGAAAGGACAACTTTTGGAACATTTTTGAAGTTAGACGCTGCGTTGTTCTGTTATCATTTACTCAGAACCACCTTGTCCCTGAGGGTGGCCCGCATTTGTTTCTTCCTCATTCCCAAACAGAACCAGCAACACTAAACCTACACCCAAGTATTACTGGCCGTTGGCACCTTCTTTCTTCGCTTTCCTTCACGTCTGGCCTTAAGTTCATCCGCTTATCATTTCAAGTCATTTCCTATTTACTCTTCCTGGATCCAGTCCAAAGGCATCTCAAAAAAGCTCCGGCCAAGGCGCTGAGCTAAAAATGTTTATCTTTCATTTTGATGAGGTCCATGTCATTATTTACTGACTATTACATGCTCTGCATGTTTCATGACCTCAGCTTGTGTGAGCGTTCATTGCTGTGACTAAGCCCAGAGATGGAAGGCACGGCAGCTTACAGTTTCTTGCGCAGCCCGTAACAGAGTTCTGCATCTGGTGGGCAGACCGTAAGTGATGATGGGCTGTGCCATTATAAATGCTCCTTTGTTTGAAAGATAAATTTGCATGTTAAGACACAGTTCAAATGATAAACACGGTACAGGGGTTCTCCAAATGACCTCATCATGTGTTTATGACACTAAGTGAGCTGATCTTATGAAACAATATTTTTCTGCTTAGAACAGACTGTAATTTCAGTAGTTAATAAAAAAAAATGCTATTGGAAGTTTCATGGTTTCTCATTGATGTCACCTAATCTCATCTGGCTTAGAACAAAGAAGAATTGAAACACCACCCGAGCGACTGTTTTCTGCATTTTTTACCGGTCACACAGAGACAGTTCACACCCATTCAGTTTCCTGTGCTTTTCCGAATTCAACAATGTTAGTCTCATTTTAATAGTGATGATCATTTAGGCAGCCATCTGCCTGCACATGTTTTTATATAACCTCTCTCTCCAGTGAGGCTAGCGAGCTTTGCCAAATTGTTTAGAAGAATTGTCTGACACGAGAACTCAATTTTCAATGGCATGGTAATAATAATTTTCATTTAATTTCATTATAATTGCTCTGCCTATATTATTGAAATTGTTTCCATTGCTCTAAAAAAATTCTTATTTATAATAATTACATTTTCTATCCCTAAGCTATGTGTTAAACACTATTGCTCTTCTCCTTTTCTATAAAATGTGACTTACCATGTCCCATTCCTGAAATTGGTTACATAAACTTATTCAACTTTCTAAATCTTCTATGAGCTATCATCTGCAGATATTTCTGTGCCCAGGCTTCTCCTGGAAACCATTGTCCGGCTGAAGTAAATGAGCTGATTTGACTTTTGTTATCATGGTGGACTTCTTAAGGGGTTGTAATTGTCACATTCATGAATTAATTATTTGGGAATGTGGTATTAGTCTATGAAGGCACAGTGGTGGTGTGTAAAAGAATAAGATAAAAATAAGATTCCTTAAATATTCACATAGTTGAATATCACAGGACGTTTCCATTTGTGAGCTGAGAAATGAGAGTCTATGGAATGTGCTCACTCAGCCTTGGGCGCCTTGTAATCCAACTGGATCGTGATCACATTTGTCATTAGAAGTCCGCATCATCAGTCACCAGTTATTGCTGATGATAAGGTAGTAGTTAATGATGCCAATCATAGCAATTGCTGAACACATTTAAATGAGGTGTGGATAGCTTCAAAGATCTTTTAAAAATTCCTTGTTTAGTTTAAAATAAAGCACAAAAATATCACTCAAAATAATCATGACAGACACATTTGTCAATAAAGATTTGAGGTAGAGCATTATTTTAATAAAAATAGAGAAAGGGTTATTTATTTGCACACATATATGCAAATAATATATATATTGAGATATATATATCCCAAAGCACATAGAGGCAAATAAAAACAATCTGACTAAATTACACAACTTGAAAAATGGAGTAAAGAACAGATATCTAGGAAATTTGCATGGAAAACTAATTCCATCATCTAAATGAAAAACTGGGGTAGAATAACAATAGAAACAAGCGATAATGGGGAAAAAATTACCTTGGTAGCACTATTTTGCATCACACTGCTGAGCCCTGTAAACTTACAGAAAACATCAGCTAAAAGTGAGCAAGTTTTTGTTGGGGTTCCCACAAGGATTGTGTCAGTGAACTCTCCTTAATACAAGCGATGACTCTGTTTACAGCATGAATATCTAAAGTCCTTGGATGATATTAAATGCAAAGAGAGAACCCGTTTTCTAAAGAGGATCCTACATCATGTACAAACCTAGGTTACTGTACGTGGTACACCAGAGCTGCTTATGTTGCTGCTTGCTGGTCCTTAGAATACGCCCCATGAGAGAAAATAACACAAATACAGTAGGTGTAGACATTGGCTAGATGCAGGCGATTCTAGCTTCTGAAATGAAACTTGAGATGCATGAGAAGTATATGTAAGAGAAGAGCCACAGTAATACTAATGCTACGGAGCTGGCATTTACCCAGCTCCTACCGTGTTTTAGGCTCTGGGCTTACTCCTTACCTTCATTATCTCCTGCCAGACAGTTGCTTCAAGAGTCACATTGTCAGCAAATGGAAAACTATTTCTTTTATGGGAAAAGGAAAGAATTAAAGATGCGAACTAAACACCAGGCCAAACAGAAAGCTCAATTTAGAGTCTCCTTTCTGTAATTAGGAAGGAATAGGAACAAAGTGGGGAGGAGGGGGGAGGAGGAGGGAGGAGGAGGATAAAAAGAAAAGAAAGATGTTCTCTTTGGGAGGGGGGTTGTTTTTGTTTGGTTGGTCGGTTTTGTTGTTTGTTGGTTGGTTGGTTTTGAAGAATCTTTAGGCAATGCATAGCTTGAGTCAAGAGTCAACAGTGTTGGTTGCATAAGGCATGCTGTGTAAGGAAAACACAGTTAAGCTGCCAGGAAGACCCTCTCACCCTCCCTTCACTCTGTGGCTCTTGCTCAGTCTTCAGATTATAAACACACCAGCAACTCTGGGGTACCACGGAGTTCCATGTTCAAGAAGCAAGGCCAACGTGGGGTAATGCTATTAATTCCAAGCCTAGTTTTATTTCTGTATTGGAGGGAAGGGAACATCTCTGTTCTTGGCTGGGATCAGAAACCCTACATTGGGCTCTAGAAATCCAATTTAGAAAGCTTCTTCTAACCATTTCTTAAACTTACCCACTTAGCTCTGTGCCCAGTCCCGTCCAGTGAGCAGGGAAGCCACTCCTGGGAAGCTGATGTACTGTGTGGCTTCCTTGAGCATACACTTCATGTGGTAGCTGTGCTCCAACCCCTGTTTTTAGCCTTTTGCAGTTGAACCCAGAAGTGTGTGCATGGCTCCAGCCAACAGTCAACAGTGAGCTTAGCTCATTGGCAACCCTTTCCTGGCCTCTCTTTCTTGGCAGAAATGAATATTTTACTTAGAATCTCTTTATGATTACCATTTCTAATGAAAATATAGCTAACGGTGCAATTAGGGATTTCTTCCTTGTGCTTGCTGGGGGTGAGCTCTGGGGATGATAGCTGACTCCAATTCTGACTTGAATCAGTTGTCCTGATCCACCCCCATCTGAGCAGCCTCTACCACATATACCTGCTGCTCAAACTGACCCACCCCCCACTATCGAGACCCATGATGGTCTGTGTGCTTGGAACCAGGAGCGAAATAATTCCTTCCTTTTGTTGCTTCCTTAGGTATTTTGGCACATGATGAGAAATGCTAACAAGAAATGAAGGTATATATTTCTCCTATGACTCTAAAAATGTTCAAGAATATAAAGCCAGACCACCCAGATACCACTCATCTATTTTAATTCAAGGGTTCTGAAGGTCCAAAGACAATTTTTGCTGATGTTTCTTGAGAATACCATGTGAAAAACTCAAGAAACTGTATTTTGCTATCAAACATTTGGTTGGGGGAAAAAAAGCTAGAGAAAAGAATGGGCTCCTTTTTCAGTTGCTGCAATAAAGTACTGCAACCAGAAGCAACTTAAGGAAGAAAGGTTTTGTCTTCTGGCTCCAGAAGGGCCGTCCATAATGTTGGGAGGAGGCATGACAGCAGGTGACAGGAATGGCAAGCCTAGAGAGCATATCTCAACTGCACACAGGAAGCAGAGCACAGGAACCGGAAGTGAAGTCGTAGATATCCAAAGCTAATCCCCAGTGACAGGCTTCCTACAGCTAGGCCTCCAATCCCGAAGAGTGTCATAACCTTCCCAAACAGCCTCATAGCTGCGAACCAAGTCTTCAGATACCGGAGCCCATTGGGGATGCTCTCATTCAAACCAGCACAATAAAGTCAAGTAGGAGCCATTTGGTTTCATTAATTGTATAATTCAAAACACACACACACATGAAAGAACAATAGCATTTGTTGTCATAATGGCATTGTTAGCTTTTCAAGGAAAAGAAAAATAGGGAAAAGAAAACATGCCTCAGAGTTCAAATTAAAATAAATTTCAGTTTTCTATGTTTTTGACACTTGTATATTTTTAAGTCCAATTTGTTACATTTTTAAATGAATGTATTTGTATATACATAGAGGTATATAGTGTGAAAATATATTCCTTTCTATAATTTCAGTCAAGTAGCAAAATTTCATATATTTAAACTCATTTTCATTCACAAATGATTTTAACTCTAATATATATTATAACAACTATGAAATATGTTATATATAACTACAATATATTATATAGCTATAGCATATTTATATAATCTATAATCCTAGCATGTAATATAAAAGGAGAAAGATATTTTCTTTATGAGATTAGACAGAAATGAAAATACATTATAACCACAAGCATACACCTGTGAAATTTATCATACTCTAAGCGTTACCCAGTTTGAAAAGAAATATTTTCCTGAGCATTTAGAACAACCCATTTGATTGCCAGAAAATCCTCAAAGCACCCCATTGTCTTGTTATAAACACAGAATGCCTTGGACAGGCTTAATAAAATCTTCTTTTTGGGAGCTTTGTAGTTTTATCTATAGCAACCCTGAAGCAGATTTCTATAAAATCTGTAGATTCTCAAACTAGCTTCCTTAGGCCTTAATGCTCAGTAATCTGGCCTTGAAGAAGCATAATGGATTTAATGAGCAAGAAATCAATTAGGAATTTTGACACATGGTAATATGCTTAAGCAATTATGTCTGTCCTTAGCAGGAGGCTCGGCTTTTAACGTGACAAGGAAGTTGACGAGTCACTTAAATCTCCCAGTGGCTTGGAGCAACCTTGCTCATCACCAATCTGACTTCTTCTTTTGAGGGAAAGCCTGCGACTGTGGCTGGCTTAAATTCGTGATCTGGACCATCTTTAATTATATAGGGTGGCTTATTGGTTTTCTATCTGCTGTTTTGTTTACCCCAGAAATAATGCAATTTACTTCTGTTCTGAAACTCCCTATCAAAGGGAATTATTCTAAGAGATGCCTGCTAACTCCTATGGACAAGTCAAACTGCCAGTGATTAAGAAGTCACTTCAGTGTGGCGAGTCCTACCCACCGTGTTAGACCGTTATAAATGGCTCTTTTGCTTACGTGTGTCTTCACAATCTGTTGCTAGAAGGATGCTAAGAATGATGGAAATAGGTAAAATTTTTGGAGTCTTGGATCTTGTTATTAGATAAATTCACCAAGCATGTGTCCTGATCAAATCATCCTCAACTCTATAGGCATCTTACAGTCAGTAAAATTCCTGAAGGAAATCTGTTTCAGGCAAAAGGCTTGATGAATACTGAGCAAGATGTGGGGCCTGGAGATTTGAAGCCTGTCGTGGGAGGGCAAAGGTGTAATTTAAGGTTTCCTGAGGAAGAGGAGATCTTTCCCTGGGAGGAAACAGACTTAGTAAACATGTGGCCTATGTTACATGTGACTGGGATAAAGGAGTAGAGTGTATGTGACATAGACCATAGCGGGGTCGCTGCACTAGTTCTCTGGGTAACAGAGAGTGACTTGGTCAACGTGTGACCCATGCAACATGACAGTAATCCAGCTGCCTTTCATCCCCGGAGGTTATAGGTTCAGGGGATGGAATGGGGCTGGGACTTAGCAGGTTCTTAGCTAACTTTAGCCCTCCCTGCTCAGTGTAAGTGTTTACAGCCCACCCTTGTAGTGGCATTTCATTTGCATTTTAATAAATAGAGCTTGCCCAAAGATCAGAAAAGTAAATCAGCCACACTGGCCAGCCTTCAAGACAGACCAGGCAGCAATGACCACACACCTTTGATTCCAGTAATCACAGTGACACACACCTTTAATCCCAGTAGCCATACTAGTTTGCCAAAGAAACCAGGCAGTAGTGGTGCACATCCTTAATCCCAGAACTAGAGAGGATTGTAAAATGGGAGGAAACAGTTCTCAGTCTCAGTCTCATTCTGAGATTTCCTGGAGGC
>LOJH01040484.1:0-14607 GCA_001685095.1 Ellobius talpinus
CTTACAGAGATCCACCTGCCTCTGCCTCCCGAGTGCTGGGATTAAAGGCATGTGACACCACTGCATGGCTTAATTCCTTCTCTTCATTAGCTCTGGTTTCATATGAACTAGTTGTCAGTCACGGGAGTCTAGAGAAATGCCCTTACGTGGCCCTCAGCTGTGCTGGAACAGATCACAGCTAACTGTCCTGTGGAATGTTCTGGCTCTAACTTTCAGAAAGTTAGAAGAAAGCCACAAATATATCGGAGGAAGGGCCACTGTTTGGAAGCATATGTTTTGGGTGTGTGTCCAGACTGGGAAGCTAGGGCATGGTTACATGATTACTTATGTGGTGTTTCGACCACAGTGTTATTAGTGTGACAGGGTCATCAAATTAGATTTGATATGACTTAATACCCCGTGTGAGGGCAGCTCAGGAAGCAGGAGGGTTTGTGGGAAGCACAGATTACTTATTTCATGGTAACAATGTGAAGTTCTTTCTCCCCCTGGAAATCTGTCTCCCTCCCTTGGATTACCCCTAAGCAGGTGGCACTGCCAGCCACGCTGGCTAGTCCCAGATTTCTGTCCAGTTCGTCTCACCTCCACAAAGACCAAGTTTAGCTTTCTCTCATAGTCTTCATTTCTTGCCATGACACGGCTGTGGTCTCGCAGTTCCTTCCCATCCTTTCCTCATCTCCATTCATCCTGCACAGCACTTGCAAAGACATGCTTCCTCGACGGGTGCTCAGACGTTTCCATTGCTTCCGGGCCCTTGCTGAGCCTGCCCTTCCCCAGCCTTATCTGCGCCATCTGTCAGGACTTTGTATGGGTACCCAGCCCCTTGAACCCTTCATAGACACTCTCTGCCTGCTGATTTTCTTCCTGGGTTCCCACGTCATTTTCCAAGTCATCCTGTGTGACTTTGGTCCCAAGTACAGCCACAATGAATTTGCTTCTGTCCTCTGCGAGGCTTGTCTTCTGGGTAGTAGTTGTGACCCTGGCATCTAACACAGTGTTCAGCACCAAACATGCTCGCACAGGGTTTCCCAGATGGTGAGGGATGAGGCGTCACTTGGGGGTTTGGGAACGCAGATGCTTGGGACAGATGAAAGGTAGGACACATGAGGGGCAGTCTTGACTGTGTAGGGAAGACGTGGGCTCTGTGAGGAAGGTGACTGTCAGCCTTCAGCCTGTATTCACTGGGACAGCTGCCTGAGAGGTCCCACCATCTTTTGGTTACCAGAAACCCTCCTGCCCAGAAGATGTAGACGGACGCCTCACACACATCCTTTGATAGGTTTGAAGACTTAGGCTCCTTCTGTGAAGACAGACTTTGAGAGTAATGCCATTGTGTGTGTGAACCTCCTGGATGACAGAAAGTGAGGACAGTTCTGCCTCACTTCCTCCTGCTGCAAACCCTGTTGTGTGTCCTCTCTTGTTCAACAACTTGCTATAAGTAATAACTTACAAATTATGTTTAAAAAAGTAAAACAACAGAAAGTCTGTCTGAGGGAGTCGGGGGGTATAGGTTGTTCCCTGTTTGGCTTCATCAGTTGCTTTTCTTGGAGATTGGAGCCCTTGCACTTTTCTGGTCTTTTGGCCCCCCCAGCTTGAAGTCTTTGTTGACACTGAGCTCCAGGAGTCACCTCCCCACCCCGTTCTTTGCTGGTCATCTTCATTCTGAGTGTCTGTGTGAGTGGCATGTGAGATGCCTCTCTAAAGGATTACATAAGTTCTTGGGCTAAAAACCCAGTCTTATTTTGATAATATAGATATTTTTGTTTTGCACTTGTTATTATTAAAGGATATTTAATGTCCTTTATTTTCAGTTTAGACTGGGCATTTCCCCTCCCTGTTTTTTTGGTGGTGATGGAGAATTCCAGATCCTTCTTCCCTATAACCTATCATGCTGTCTCCATGTGACTGACTTAGTGGCCTTTCTGGAACTCTGTGGGATAGACCCGAACAACACTGCCTTCTCTGGTTTGCCTATTTCTCAAGGCAGGTGAAGGGTCCCTCAGTTCTATACTCTGAGAAACCTGGTTCAGACTTACTACAGAGGTCTAAAGATATTAAATGAATGTAAGACCTCAAAACAAGAGCTTCAGCCAGCTTTGTTATATTTGAAGCTGAAATTTAGACAAGGAATGAAAGCGAGACTGTAGGTTCAGTAAGCATTTGCTTTAGTTTTGAGGCATAAAGTCTTCCCTTTCACCCTCCCACCGTGTGAACTCTGCAAGGTTGTCACAGCCTGTGGCCCTTGGCTAAGCAGTCCCTCTGATTCCACTGCTTTTCAGCCATCTCCCAGGGTACCCCCTCTTGCTTGCTCCATGCTTGCTGCGCTGCACACTGGTCGCAGGTGCTTTGGCCCTGATATGTTGTTAGTGCTCTGAGAACCTGTTCTGAGACAGCACTCTGCGTAACGTGTACATTTCTCAGACTTGTAGTTCCTAAACGTGGTACTTCTTCTGGGTCATTACCACCAAGTAGACGACTCCTTCTGAGCCAGGACTCAAAGGCAGTGTTCCTTCTGTCGCAGCTCTGCTACATGACACGTCTCAGGGTCCCCTCCTCCATGTGTTCTCTATGAAGAGTCAGTGAGTTAGTTGCAGGTAAAGTGTGCTTAGGGCATCAAGTATTTCTGTTCGGACCTAAGTAGAGCACGGAGTTTTATTTAGAAACAAATTATTAGAAATGATTACAGAAGACAAGGTTCAGGGCACAAATGAAAGCCCGCTGTTTCAAACAGATGCCACAGGACACCTGAGTATTGCAGGGGGAATCCTGCATATGTTTCTTCTTGGGAAGCAGCTCAGAGTCGCACAGTCCAAGGCTTCTGGAATCCTAGGGTCGTCCAGAGGCTTCACTCCCTTGAACTCTGAGATCCCCAGGGAGATGGCGTTGTATAGCAGAAACTGCCCTGTCTCTGGCCGCTGGGAGGAAAGAGGTTGGGAGCTTTAACTTTCTGGAGAGGAGGCAGAAGTTAGGCACATTATTCTTTATTTTCACATGCTCATACAACCATACATAGCATTGATGGGTGACTCCCCAGCCTGTCCTATTCCTTAAGGTCCCTTGGTAGCCATAGATGCATAATTAACCGTAGGTTTCAGAAACTTAGATTTCCCCTAAGCCTGTCTCCCAGAGATATCCCCGTCTCTGCCTCACAGGTGCTGGGGTTAAAGGTTCTTGTTTATGGTTTTCATTTTCCATTGTTTCTATCGTTCATCATGCTAGCTTGCTGTTAACATGCCAAAGAGGTCAATTATGGGAGGTGTTTGTAACTGCATTTGTTTATAACATTAATTCTTTAATTTTTAATTTTTTTAATTTTATTTACATGTGCATGTGCCTGTGAAAGTCAGAAAGGGGGCGTTGGGTCCCCTGGTGCTGGAGTCACAGATGACTGTGGGCCTCCATGTGCGTACTGGGACGTGAACTTGGGTCCTCTGAAAGATTAGCAATTGCTCACAACCTCTGAGACATCAGTGTAGCCTCCAGTGTTAGTTCTCAGTGCAGCTGTGTTTGGGAACAGACGGCTGTATGGTATTGTTTCACAGATTGAAACAATTTCCAGTTGTGGTCAGTTGTGTAAGTCCAGGAATGTGCGGCTGCCCCTCCCCCGTCATCTGTGAAACAGCGCGGTAGACTTATGGCGTGCCACTGAGAGTTAGTTGTGCGGGACAGCGGGACAGGTAAATTTGGGGGCTCTGCATGCTTTGTCTCGCGCACGCTGTTGGGAGAGGGGAGCTATGAGAAGGGCTGGGAGAAGCATTCAGTGCAGTCAGTCTGAAAATGAACTGCTTTGGTTCCCCAGTTGGTGAGCAGTGCCAGCCTCCTTTGTGTGTGATCGTACAGCTGCCAGTGCTCTACAGCCTTGTAGTTCCTGTGCCGCTGCATCCAGGTGAGGTAACCACCAACACCTGCGGATGCAGTCAAGGGCGCAGAGAGGTGCTGGGAGAGAGATGCGAGCTTGGCATTGTCTGATCAGAGCTGTGGGAATTCTTCCCTAATTTTAAGAATTAAAGCAGAAGCAAACTTTTCAAGTTAAAAATTTCCCCAAGTATGTCTTTAAGCCAGTTTTTTACTTTACATAAAATTATATACGTTAAAAATTAGACAATAGTTCTATGTAAAAAAATTAAATGTATCCGTGTCATCAGTATCACTGGTAAAAACAGGAATTATTTTTATTTAAAAAGAAAGTACATGAGTAATATGTAGAGTTGGTTTGATGTTCTTTTGGTAGAACAACCGGTTCGCCAAGCATGCTATATATTTGAGGTGGAGGCCAACATCACCATGCCTCTGGAATTACTTAGTTTTCTTATGTGCCAGAGATAGTCCATATATGAGTATGAGAACAGCCACTTAACGATTTAGATACACTGTGTCATTCTACTGAGTATGTGTTTAAGCTTCTCATCCCATGGGTTGGTTATATCTGGGTCCTGTGTGCTACTGGAGAGTAAAACAACCTTGTGTGTGTGTGTGTGTGTGTGTGTGTGTGTAAAATACTTAATTCTGACTTGAAATAAGTTCAATGAAGACATCTAAAAGAGAAGAATGTGAATAAAAATTATTTCGTACAATTCTAGCAACCACTGTTAATATCTTGATATATTTCTTTTGCCTTTTGGTTCTATGTGTATTGAACATTTTTAGCATCAAAGAGGATATCGTACACACATTTTTCTATTTAGTTTTCATACTCTATTTTGGTTGCTATTAAGAATTTATGGTAAATATTTCATCATTTAGAATTAAACAAATTGATCTATTATTATTGAACATTCTGTCACTTGCTGGTTTTTGCCACTACAGGTAATAATATAATTAACATCTTTGTGCGTAAAATTTGGCTTTCATTTCAAAATTATGTTCCTGGGAGGAAGCTCTCAAATTAGAATTTCTAGACTGAAGTATTTTGGAAGGGTGTTTCTGTGTGCTGCTAAATTGTTCTGCAAAGGAATTACAGAAGCTAATATTTCCAACAGAGGCTTGCTAGGGCGCAGTGGCGTTGGAACAGAGATTGAGAATTTGATTGGCAAACAGTGCATTTTAAAATTCCCAACGAGGTTGAACACTGAAAAATAGGCGTTCACTTGTCGCTGCTCTGTGAGCTGTACTTGGCCTTTCCACTTGCAGCTCTGTGAGAATGTCTGTCTTTTTTTTAACCTGTAAAGAAAAATTTAGCTATTAAAGACACTGTGCTTTCCATATTGTTGCCAATATTTCTCTAGATTTGTTGAATATAATTTTATAACTTTGATGTGTAGAAATTTCAAACTTTTATGTATTTAGTGCTCCAGTCCGTACTATTGTGTTTATAAGACTATTCCTGATTCACTAATAAGACAAGCAATCAAGTTTTCCTCTTTAAACTTTGTTCATATTTACCTCTTGAATGCTCTGAAGCGTGTTGTGGGAAACACGTTTTCTTTCGTATTTCTTTTCTTTCCAGATAGCTCCCAGTGACTGACACGTGGTCCAATTTCCCAGTGCACAGTGCTCCTTTCTTAATTGTGTTCCTGTTTACCCAAGGGTCTCCTCCTGCAGAATTGCTTCTGTTTGGGGGGGTTGGTGGCATTGTCCCCCTAATCCACTGTCATCATGTTGACTGCACCAGCGCTGGCTCTGTGTCTCTTAGCAGCAGTCCGTCACTCACACATCTATTGCAGGTTTATTGATTAGGCTGGAACTTCTCTAACTAGTGAGTAAAATAATAATGGATATCCCTGTTTTGCCTCTGGAATAGTAATGGATGTCTATGTTTGCCTCTGATTTTTAATCAAAATGCTTTTACTGTTTTATCTTTAAACACTCATGTGAAGAAGTATTACTTTTAGTCTCTTACTGACAACGCAGCACTGTGTTTCATCAGTGCCTGTTTGGCATCTGCAGGATCTGTATTTGGAAGTTGTTTGTAGAATGAGTTTTTGTGGGTGAATCACGCTTTGTTAGTAACTTGCCTTGTAAATTCTGAAGTGTGTCTCTAGAGGAAGTGCGTCAGCCTCAAGCAAAAAATATGTGATGCCAGAACGTTTTTCTCCTCAAAAGGCAACAGAACATTTTCTTGATCACCAGTCAGGGTGGGGCTGGACGTCTTCAAGGAGAGAGGGGGGGGAGGGGGAGAGGGGGAGAGAGAGAGCTTGGAAATGTGTTCTAGCCCTGGCATTATGTCAAGGAACTCAAGTGTGTTCAGAACCCATTCGATGCTGGAAATCTCAAGGATATACTTGAACTAGGACTCAGGATTCTTCCTCTGATTGGCCATGTGATTTCAACAACCCCTTTATTTGACATGCTAGAAAACAGGCATGTGTGCTGTCCAGTAGACCCCGTACATGGCACCCAGCCTGTACAGAGGTCACTGGGTAAACTTCTAAGGCTGCGTGATAAACTAGTTTTAACTTTAAACTGAAACTTTAGTAGGTTCATGTGGCTAGTGGCTACCATATTAAACAATTCAGATCTGTATGGTGAAGTCTAAGGTCATTTATAGTTTATGAACTGTGGCTCTACTATCTTTCTGTATTGCAATGATTTACAAATAGAGAGATGGGGTGGATCTCGGATGTGCTCCAATTCTTGAATAATTGATAGTATTGTCCCTTCACTAAGATTATATACGTTAGCTGATTCCCAGTGGCCATTTAAGTCTAGTGTGCTGTTTGCTAATCGACAAGGTAATGTGTTTGTACTTCCAGGGTGGCTTTCCTCATGAAGCCAGTGGGTTAATGGCCCACAGCACATTAACTTCTGGGTAGCCTGCTTCTGTGGCACTGAAGAGTTGGTTGTGGCAAATGCCACTTCTACTGAGCGACTCAGAAGCACTTTTGTGTAATTGACCTTCTTTAGCTGCTACTGTGTGGTTAAAAAGTGATCCTGACTTTGTATGCAGTTTTATTTTAAATATTTCCCAGGCTTGTGGTCCAGCTGCTTGAGGACAGCCTTGGGAAGAGGAGCGATCTGAGTGGCACCCACGGGCATGCCGGGAAGCCATGAGTGATGTCACTCTCTGAGGCTCATCACAGCATTTACTTTTGACCCAGAGTTATGGTGTCTCTGCAACTTCTGCCGTGAATAACTGAGCAAGACTAAAATATTTTATAACCAATTGCAGTAGCAATTGAGCTCCTTGTGCAGCAGACGGTGGCCAGCTAGCTATAAACTGACAGCTGATCAAAGTTCAGAGAGAGTGATGGAGTGCTCAGCTGGAAATGGTGCAGCCCTTATCACACCCCCTCCCCAGGGCTCAGGAAGGAGCAGAAAGTGTTAGCCAGAGGTCAGAGAAGACTGAAGCAAGCGTCAGTAAGAAATCTATTTGAGTGTTAGCATTCACAGGTTTTTTATTTATATATTTACATTTTTATTAGGATTCGTCCGAACTGTCAACAATTGGACAACATATCAGAAAAAAAATCACACACATGAACCATAACATGTGTAAACTTTCACAGCTTATATATTTGCCCAAAAATATCTCCAGGGACTCATGGGGCTTGGGAATATTCAAAAGACATGATTGCTACATTTCAATATTTTAAAAAAAAGCCACAAAATAATTCCAAGCACCAAGCAACTGAAAGAAACATCTGACGTTCAACGTAAAAAAAAATTATAAAAATAAAGTTTCAATAATATCCAAGACAGATTCTCAGTGGTGCACCCCTGAAGTACCTAGCCATCCATATTTAACAGCTACTTTCCTTTTTATAACTGAAGTCGATAGGAGTGCTCTGGCTTGTCTGTATTTCTATGAGCTTCTAAAAATCGTCTGTGTACACAGCGGTTTAAGCACATTGGCATGGTTTGTTTGGGAGTAGGGAGGGGCATGCCATGCTATTTTTAAACAAGGGAATGATGGGAAGTGAGTATGTCAGTGCTGGGCATGGGGATGGTGCAGAGGACATCCCAGAGTTCGCTTATGTTGACACAATGCTCTCAGGCTTTGGACCAGTGACCAGATTGCTTCGTGGCATCAAGTTTTGGGTTTTGAGATATGCTGTGTTTTGAAGGCTTGGCCAGTGCTCCTTTCTTCAGAGGGAGACTGAGGTGTTCATTTCTAGAGAATTCTTGCTGAAGTAGGTTTGTGTAGAAACGTATTTTAAAGATCAATCCTTTGCCAAATAATAGGTAATTTTGCCTTAATTTTTTGTGACCGTGTTTGATTAGGAAAGATCAAAATTATTGTATGTTCACATTAATTGGTTTAAGGGACCATAGATTTTAATGGACATGATTTATTGGGAAAAAAGACAAATACATCACCATTCTCTTATTGTACACATTTTGAAATTTCATTTTTAAAACCAATTTGGGAATACAGTTGAAATTATCTCTAATTTGCCTATCCTTCTGAATGCGTTTTCTTTATATGCAAAAGTATGGAAAGATAGTTAATGTATATGTTTGGCCCCAACTCTTTTAAGTACTAAAGAAATGACTTAGTTAACGTGCCTTTGAAATGTACAGGTCAGCTAATCATTGCCATGTGCTGCTTTGTAACATATATGCCTTAAACCACAGACATTTCTTCCAGTCTGTGGGAGGATTGAGGAGACTGTGTGAGGCTGGGCTAAGGTGGCATTGTTTCTTCCTACATTCATGGGATTGTTTTTTTCTGTAGTTAAATTTTTATTTTAGTCTTTGAGAATGTCATCTATTTATTGATCATATTCACTGTCAACGTCCCCCCCTTAACACCTCTTTGATCCACCCCATCTCACTAGCTCTCCACCCCCTTCCTCCTCTTCCCTTTTACACCAGTTTGTGCTGGCCATCTACGTCTGAGTGTGGGACATGCACCACGTGGTTGATCCACCAGGTACCACACCCTTAAAGAAAACACCCTCCATCCCACACACTCTCCCACTGCCCGTGGAGTGTCAACGGTTTTCTTACATGTACCACTGAGCGCTCTGAGTCGATGAGTGCAGGGTCCTGTCAGGTCCGAAAGATGCTGCTCTGCTGCAGTCTTCCCACTTCTGGCTCATCCTGCCTTTCTGCCTCCTTCCACATGGTCCTGAGCTTTGGGGACAGGGTGAGGTCAGAGTTGTCACGTTTGTGACTGAGCCCTTCTCCGACACTTAATTCTCTGCATTTTGACCAGTTGTGAGTATTTGTGTTAGCCATTGTCTGTTACAGAAACAGACTTCTCTGATGAGGTCTGAGATCTGTCCTAAACTCCTGGCAGAGTTCTGCAAATTTAGAGGGCAGTTTGATAACTGTGTTCATATACAAAACTAGAGAATAGTAGTAAGTTCAACCCTGGGCCTGAGAGTACCCAGACCCCTTTTTTTTGGGTCAGATTTAGAGTACCATGCATGTTTCCTCTTGTGGAGTGGGCCTTAAATCCAATCAATTGGTTACCTCCATAATGTTAATACCAGTGGACATGTCTTGACACAGTAGTAATTATTGTAGTTCACAGAGTTCACAGCAGAGTCAGACTGGTGATTACCCTCTCCCTGCAAGAAGCCTGCATAGCACCTTCCAGTACTGTCAGGGCTAGCCTGCAGGAAGGAAACTTCCTGATCAGTGCTAACGTGCTAACTCCATGTCCTGTGACCAATGTGTATGGTGTCTCCAGCCATCTGGTCATACCATCAGGTTCTCATGGGAAACTGGGAACAGTGCCAATAGCCTGTGTAGTGTGGTGTGTCCAGGACAGGCCTGACCAATGACTTGAGGGAGGTATGTCATATCTGATACTGGCCTCTTTATTTGGCCTCATATGGCCATAATATGACCATAATACATTATGTAGGATAACTCCCATTAAAATCAACCAGGAAGCTTATAAAACGCACATTTCCGTATGTCCTTTCCAGACATCCTTAGAATTAGTTATCCCATCCCTGACGCCATCCCTCCCCTCCCCACAGTTAAACCTTTCTCTCCTTCCTATCACCCGTGTTCTACTCTCCATCCATGAGATGACATCGTTCCTGGTGCCTCGTTCCCATTGCCTCGGAGACAGATGAATGTGTTCCTGTGGCTCTAAGAGCGGTTCCCAAAATCCATTTCCCCCACAAGTACACGTTTAACCTTTGCTTGTCTCAAGTTTGTTCTTCCTGTCCATTGACTAGGGCAGGTCCTCCCCTGGCCTGACCCATGCAAGGGAATGAGCTGGAACTATATATTAGCAGGCACAGTACCTATATTCAGGGTGGAATAAAGAATTGGGGCCAGATTTTTAATCTACCACCTATTAGGTACCCAACTATCTTAATTTTGGTAGTGAGAGGCCAAACCAAAATAAACAGATGTCAAAGTTATAAAAAAAGGAATATGGGATTTAATCTGTCTTAAAAATTTATTAATGGAATATGAAAATATATTTGTTGTATAGAAGACATTAATTCAGAAACAATTTAATGTTAAATCTTTACCTGATCTCAAAATGTACGTAATAAATATGGAAAATTCATCTTTTGGCTTCATCTTTCTTAGTTTGGCATGTTCTTTTAGAAATAAAAGTTTTTTCTTTTATTTTTTTTTATTGCGCTCACCTCCCTTTCCTCTCCCACCCCCGTCGACCCTCATGATCCCAATTTACCCAGGAGATCTTGTCTTTTTCTACTTCCCATGTAGATTAGATCCATTATGTCTCTCTTAGGGATCCCCTTTGTTGTCTAGGTTTCTGGTGTTGTGAATTGTAGGTTGATTTTTCTTTGCTTTGTCTAAAAGCCACTTATGAGTGAATACATATAATATTTGTCTTTCTGGGTCTGAGTTACCTCATCAATCTGGTGTTTTCTAGATCCATCCATTTGCCTGCAAATTTCAAGATGTTGTTATTTTTTTAGCTGCGTAGTACTCCATTGTATAAATGTAATTTTTACACAATTTGCATTTACACAATTTACATGTAAATTGTATAAAAAATGTTAGAAAAAATTTCACGGATGTGGTTTCTGGTTCACATTGCAGCAAACCTTCAAAATACTACTGTGTGTCAAGCTTGGGCGTGGCACCCAAGAATGCCCACGAGCACCTAAACAGCCATATAAGCATCTCTCCTCCCAAGGGCATGCCTGTATGAGCCTGGATGCTCTTAGGCTGTTGTAGTTGACTAATGCAGATGAACACATGAATCTACTTCCTCCCATGAACCAAAGACACTTGCCAAATTGGAAGATAGTACCTATGTTCTTACTGACTCTTCATGGAAACAGAACTGTTTTTCCATTAAAATACTATTACAGCAAAAATAAATAAATAAATAAATAAATAAATAAATAAAAGGTATGTACAGAACAATAATTAAAATTTTCTCCAGTAAACAGTCTCTGACATAAAGCATGGATTAACTAAACCTCTTAGTTGGAGATACTGTAGCTTGTTGGCGCCAAAGGCAGGCTAAAAGAAGTAGTTTGAGGGAAATAGTGTTTGAACAGAGAGAGAAATGGCCCTCCTTATTCTTGCTTGGCTCTTTGCCTACCCTCTTCAGTGTTCTGAAAAATGTTTGCTTAAATATCAAACCTTAGCACAGTAAAAACAAAAATTACTTTGCATGACTCTGTGACAGCATTGATTTGAAATGAGGAAAACCTCAAAAGGCAAAGTGGTGAATGTTAGATAATAAATATTATTCTTTTTTTATGAGTGTCTGCCTTGTTGCTTAGGTACACTAGTGTTTTCTTTGTACTCTCTCTCTCTCCCTCCCTCCCTTTCTTCCTCTCTCTCCCTCTCTCCCTTCTTCCCTACCTCTCCCTCTCTTTCCCTCTCTCTCCCTTTCTACCTCCCGTCCTCTTTTTGTAGCCTGCTTGGAGGAAGACATAGAGGAAGTTTGGCCTTCAAGAATCAGTAAGAATTGAATAAAAGCAAGAAAGAGGAGAGTGCTTGCCCAGGGATCAGTGTGGGTGTGCAGAGTGCTTGCCCAAGGATCAGCCTAGGTGTGGTGCTAATGAGGTCCAGAGGGTCAGGATTCAGACCTCTTGAAGCAAACTGGACAGAATCCACATTGCAGAAACCCTCCTGAGAACCCCCAAGAAGTGTAGGGGCTTTGAAAAGGTCATGTGAGAGACTTAGGTGGAGCCAGATCCAGGCCTCCCCCCTTCACGATAAGAGCTTGCAGGTGTGCCCACCTGGGAAGGGCAGGTGACAGTCAACTGAAGGCGCATCTCGGATTGGGTTCTGGATATTGGGGGAGGGCCCTTTGCATGACTTGGTCTTTGGAAGGCTTATTATCATGAGGAAACTGGAGAACTAGTTGATAAGCAAAAAGGTAGCATCACCTGTGGCATCCCTGTCAAAGTTGGGTGTCACTTGTCAACTATAGTGGCAGTACATACCTAAGAAGTGACCCAGCCCGTGGGATGGGACCTCTTAGGTAGGATGTACAGTATGCCAGTATTAGAGCAGGATGGACGGACCGCCTCCTGCGTCCACACTGAGTGGAAGCGTTTGAGAACTGCTCTTTGGAGTCAAATGGGTGCAGTTATGCTAGGTACTCAGAGCTCTAGCTGAGAAAAGAGCTAAGTGGCATTTTTCTGTCTTGTGATCCCTCACTTTGTGACTGTTTAATGTACCTTTCCTCAGTGGCTGCCAGGTGATACAAAGAAAGGATATGTGAAGAGAAGGAACCGCTCAGAAAACAACCACCTTCCAAATGGTAGAAGGAAGCTGAAGATGTCACACAGGTGTGGTGTAGAAGATGGTTATTACTCCATGTCTGGACTGTCATGTGTGGGACATGACAATACATTCGCCTCAAAGACACTAGAGCAGTATCATAATGCAGAGTGTTCCATTGGAGGCCTGGAGCCATAGCAGTGGTAGATAATGTGTTTAGCATGTGTATGGCCTTGGGGTCACCAGTCACTAAAAAATAAACTGGGAAAAATGGGCACAGTCATACTCCTTTGAGTTTTTATTTTTCTATTTATTTTCTCTCTTTAACACTTGCCAGTATAGGGTTTTTATTACTTCGGCAGCATCTTCCACCTGCCCAAGTCTACGGAGATTCAGGTCCTGCCTTTGTCCTGATATACCCTATATACGCCTGATTCGTTTTGAAAGAACATGGCTGTGTATATGTCTCACATTGAATACTTTTTGAATAGCTTCTTGGAGCAGGGATTATTTCCAACAAGAAACTGTGACTTGAACATCTTCTACTGCCAAACTGGGAGACTTCCCTGAGTGAACCGATGTCCACAGAGCAGAAGTTTCCCTTCAGAGGGAATAGACGTTTCGGTGATGCCGTAATTGTTTCTCTGGCTGGTATCCAATTCTGCTGCTTACTTTACGAGACTCCAGTGTGCAGAACTGCTTGTGCATAGAGATGTGAACAGTGTGTGTCTCTGGGCCTTACAGTTGATCAGGACCGGAGAAGTCCAGACATCAGTGCGCTAAATAATGCAGGGGTCGAGACTGTAATTGTTTGCACCCAGTGCCAGGCACTTGTGGTTCACATGCATTTCTTGCAGTTGCAGCAGTACATTGCATGTGTGAGTCAGTAGGGGCTGCCTCCGCACAGCTGCCACCTTGCAGGGGTTTGTCAGGGCTGGTGCCTTGCCTGCTGGCCTCTCAAGGCTAGGGTTGCATCCGGTTCATCTTTGGTTACAGTGACTGCTTGCTGTTTATTGGTGAAGGTGACAGGAGTTACTCGGAAGGAAGGCAGAGCCTCCAGTCTGTCTGGGTCATGACCATTGGATGCTGGTGGTGCCTGGGTTGCTGGAGCCCACCGCTCTTCATTCCATACTGATGCTGCTGTCAGAGCTCATTACCTCTGTAGTGTCTCCAAGGTGGGGACTCTTGGCACCCTTTCTCTCAGTGTTGTTTTTTCTAAGGATTTATTTATTGACAAGTGAATTTTTAGGTAGCAAATGTTATTTCAAGACGGTGTCATTGTGTTGTGTGTCAGGAAACGCCTTGAACTGATAACTTGTCATTGCTGTCGACTGAAAAGCACCCTATTTGGAGTAATTCAGGACTGGACGTGGCTTTAGGTTCTGCCTAACCTTTCCTGCCTGTTAAGTCTGTGTGTTTTTCCCACTCTGAGGTTTTTACTAGTGTAAGAGCATTGCCTCCATTTCAGAAAACAAGTGTACAGAAAATGATACTGATGAACATTAGTATACGAACTCTATATTGTAAATCAAGGGAATCCCTTTAATTCTTGGACAGATTCCCCCCACACAGTATTTTATCATTTGAAAATTCCAAATATGTTTACTGCAAAGCCAAGCTGTTTGCTCTGCATCTTGAAAGAGTTTTTAATCACTCATCAGCCAAATAAATGGATGTTTAAAACCATCCTCGGATTTATTTTTTTTAAATGTGATTCTTATAAAGCACCTTGTGGGCTCAAGCTGGACACCCCATTCAGCGGCTGAAAAGGATGAGTCAGCAGCACCCGCACATTTAATTTCTGTAGATTTCACTGTGGAAGGTTTGCTAGGCAGAGTGCATTCTGACCTCCTTTTGTGAGCAGTGCCTTTTTTTTGGCCTCTGTAAGCGCACAATTTTACCTTTCTGCCTGGGCCTAGCATACCAAAGACGCTCTGCTAGCCCAACGGGCAGGACTTTCCATGACAACTGTGTGTTTCTGGTGCACTGTGCCAGGTGCCTCGATTTCCCAGGATCCCACAGTTTTCTTGGGGGTGGTAGGACACC
>LOJH01040486.1:0-14607 GCA_001685095.1 Ellobius talpinus
TCTATCTATCTATCTATCTATCTATCTATCTATCTATCTATCTTCTATCAATCACTTATCTATTTATCTATATTTATATCTATCTCTCATCTATAGATCTAATCTATCAGAATAGCTACAGTTATTGTTGATGAATGCAAACAATGTTAGAAAGAATTTAGTTCAGGCTTTAGAGAAGTTCACTTATTAGTTCACTTTCAGAGGGCTATAAAAGTGAATCATTTTCTCAACATAATCTACAAAATGGGTGGGGACCAGTCACTAGAATTCATGGCTGTACACTGGAAATGCTGGAACATTTTTTCCCCAACTGATAGATTTTTTTCCCTAAATTTATAAGCGAGGTTGCCTCTGAGATCACATTATTTTAATGGTTGTCATTATTATTATCCATTTAAATTCACAGGAATTTAGTTTGAAAAGAAACTATAACCTTTATTTTAATTCACATTTTATACAGGAAAACCATGACTTGCAGGTTCAAAGGAGAAAGCCTTTAAAAGGGCTTGTAAAAGGCCTCATAGGCCTCTTGGACATCAAATAGCTCAGCAAAACAGCATTATGATTATTTAAATGTAAATGAATTAGAAACATATGGATCACATTGCCTGGGAAATACACATGGGTTTGGAAATTAAGGGAGAAATGCCTGACAAAATGCACACTGCTTGGTTTAGCACAAAAAATGTTGAAATAATGGGTTCAAGTTTTTGCCAGATCTCGAAGGCCACAGGTTTGTCCTATGGCCATTTTCACCGAGCCTGTGGGTTTTGAGGTTGCTTGGCTTTGAGAATCATGTTAACCTGTCAAAGCCAGCTCCTGCTGCCACTGTTCCTGAGTCCTTCCCCACATGGTGTATTGGATATGTGGTCACCAAGAGTTACTAAGTTCCAAGCTAACAAAAGGAGTGGGTATGGGAAAAGATGCTGGGATTTCTCCCTAAATCTTCCTTTTTCCCCCTTTCTTTCATCTTTTTACCTTCATTCTTTTTTTGTTTATTTTCCTCGTTCCCCATCCCCAAGAATCTTGTTTATTCTCATAAGAAGAAGAATTATCACCAGAAGTTATCACCAGGGAAGTCCGTGAGAGTTGGTGTAGTCAATTATCCATTGTCCAATGATTCCTCTTCTTTAGACCCAGCCATCACAGATGGAAACGGGGAAAGCTTTTCCCTAAGCGGCTCAACTTTTACCAGGGCATAAGAGGAAGTCCTGGCTCTCGGGATGCTGTGTTTTAAATGTCCCAGGGCCTCTGGAAAGTAGCGTCTCTTAAACCAGCTTATTTTAAAAAGTAATTTATTGTTATTAACTTTGATTCTTAGTATAATTAATTAATTCCTTTCCATCAAGTTGGCACATGGACTATGAGAGACCAGAGGCTAATTCATTGCTGTCCAGCCCTGATAGAGGCAGGTGTCACAGTAACGAGATCTGGCTTGTGTGTGTGTGTGTGTGTGTGTGTGTGTGTGTGTGTGTTACAGAATATACTGCCTCTTGATAAGCAGTTGCAGAATGGATAGTTAAATCCATCCGCCTGGATTTGCTTCCCATATGGAACTAATTGCCTCTGGAATAGTTAAAGCCAAAAGATCTCTACAATTTCAAAAGCCTCTCTTATCTTTCTCAGCGTATGGCTGTTGACAGGAGTGAAACGCATCTATCCTCATTTATTATATCAGTCTCATCGAGTGCAGACGTGTTGATGGGGACTGTTACAGAACCAGATGGTCCAAGTTGGTCTTTTCTGTTTCAGGCATTCTCTCTGCCTGATTTTACAAGTCCACACAAAGGCTGGCCTGCGCTTGGGCTGATCTTCTAGGACCTATGTTAAAGCCTCGTTCAGACTCCTGCTGGTCCTGAGCGGGCCAAACAGCAGGTTTCCGTGTCCCTTTCCTTCTGTATCAGAAGAACACATGCTTTTAAAATGATCTGTTTCCATGCTGTTAGTGGCTCACAGAGAGGAGCCTGTCTGTCTTTAGGGCTCTGGTGAGTCCAAAGTTTTTCCTCAGATTCCTACAATACCGCTACCTTCCCATTTTCTCAAGCTGCATAAACCTAAAATCTTGACTAGCTGTTCCGTTTCTCTCCTCTTTTATTATTATTATTTTTTGAGATAGGGTTTCTCTGAGTAAGAACAGTCCTGGCTATCCTGGAACTAGCTCTGTAGACTAGGCTGGCCTTGAGCTCACAGAGTGCCTCCCAAGTGCTGAGATTATAGGCATGTACCACCACTGCCTGGCCTTCTCCTAGCATTTTTATCTAAACTAATAAAGAGCATACTATAGAGGCAATTAGTCTTCTTGTCATCCCTGCCATTCTCGGGATGATGCTGATAGTTATATTATTTAATATTTCTAATACATGTGCTTGTGGTGTCAGGAAGAAGCACTTTAGGTATATGAACTCAGCGAATCCTCCCAAGCACCTTAGCCAGCATCATTATCATCCCACAGCACAGAGAATGAAAATGGGGGCCAGGTAGGTTTGTCCTGGAAGACTCTTCAAGTTGAGAGCAAGTGGGCTACATATAGAGAACCAAACATAGATGGATCGCTCACTGCAAAAAGATCTTTCCTACCCCTGCCTGCCTTTCAGCATATATTTCTTTTTTCTTCTTCACAAAACGGGTGGGAAGCTATGCAGAAAAAAACTCCATCTACAAAAGTTTGAAACCTTGGAAATGGAAAATGCTTAGCAGGGAGAGGAGAGTCTCCACAAAAGGCCCTGTGTTGTGTTGAAAATGGCTTGTCCTTCCCATGACGGTTTCTTCATCCTTGAGCTGAGATTCTAGAATGCCTTCCTCACATCACTGGTGAAGGTTGACACACAGTTGTTAAAGCATTGTTTGCCTCTGCGGCTAATCCTTACTGCAGCCAAATCAGTTACAGTTTTTTCCACGAAGCCTACCCATTCTGCATTTCTCATCTTTCTCGGCATCAGCAGTAAGTTTCAGTACACAGTTGTGGTCCAAGTGAAAATTCTGGGAACTGGCCTTTCATTCCTCCCATCACCTCCAAAATAATCAATTTTAAAGTTCTTCTGATTCTTCCTCCAGAGTATCTTGTTCATTGCTGCTACACCGACTGTTCATTGGAATGATGGCTATCAATAGCTTTCCTTATGAATAACTCACAAAATAATTTTATGAAGTTTCCAATTTCTCGAAAATAAATTTCAACGCTATTGCGGGTGCAGCAGTTTTGTTTGCTTTTCCTAAATATACTGTGCACATGGTTCCTTGCCTCTGGGATGATGACCATAATTTTTACTTTATCTGATAGATCTTTCTGAGGGAAGATTGCACGGTCTAAACCCTGGGCTCTTAATCTCTTTAAGTCTCTAACCTGAGATAATTGAACATAGCTCAGAGCAAAACTTCTGTGAGAACAGCGAATGGATACATCTAGACCACTTAGCCTGGTATTTGGCTTCTCAATGTGACCTTGGGTAATTTAGTTAACATCTCTTTTCTTCATTTTTACTTTCATAAGACATGAATAGTACCTACAGCACTGTGATGTGAGACCTGAATCACCAAGCACATGTCAGGTGGCTCAGGATGGCGCATGTTATCTCTGTTTCCTTTTCTTATTATTTCTATAACTCCCTTATAAAATTCCATGATGCTAATTCGCTAGCGAAGAGGATTTGGAGAATTTATTGCAGTATATTTCATATAGTCTGAAAATAACATGGCACTGGGACAGCACTTTTAAGGCAGAGACCAGAATATCATTGCCATTTGAAATCATCCCCATGGCCTCCGCCTTCCTGTGGACCAAACTGCTGCTATCTTTGTCTCTGTAGTCTGTAGCCTGTATTAAAAGAGAATGGGACAGTGTGATACAAGAATTATCTGGATATGTGTCTGTGTTCCCTTTGGTGGGTATAAGTCAGGAGTTTCTGATATTTTTTTTTAAATCCATTTTAACTTCCTTATCCTTTCCTCTCCCTCCAGCTGCCTCCCCTGAGCCTGGCCACCAGACCGCAGGCCGGAGAAGTTGACTGAATGCTTTCTGAATCGGGTAATGAGCCATTGTCCCACCTTTGCGGCTGCCTTTACAAACACCTAAGGTTTAATTTGGGACTGTGGCTGAGTTGGATGAGCTTCAGAGACCAGAATGTTGTCACAGCACCCGGGACCCCACAAACTTGGCTCCGAGAACATTTTGACAAGAAAAAATGTCTGCATTTCATGATACCTGAGTGTTTACTCCCTGCTTTCCTCAAACACAGTCGGGCTTTCATGTGGTCTTACACTTGCTTATTGATACCCAGTATTTTTCTTGTTGGGCCAAGTGTGGCAACGTATTATTTATTTGTCACTGCAGTAATCTATTCAATTGGATGGAAAAGAACATATTAGTCAAATGAAATTGATGTCTGGTAGCCATGCACACTCACCCAAATAATCTTCCCTTGGATCCTGTTCACAGCTGCTTCTCCAGCTGCTTGACACCCAGCCACATCTGCACACAGGGGTTTATGTTCCCTGGCCCTGCTGGGATGCTAAAATCAACTTTCCGATTCAGCCTCCACCTCAGCCTTTAGCCGTTGGACAATAGCGATACTGTGCGATGGTTCCCTGGGACAGACTAAGAGGGATGACTGTTCTAATAGCACTTTATGGCTCCTCAAGATGGACTGGGAACATCACCACAAGTAGCAAAAAGGTACCCGCCAAGGAGTGGGGATGCCTGAAGAGTCAGAATCTGAGCTGGAATCAAAACCACGAGCAGAAACAAGGGCTGAGGTCCTCCAGTGTCAATTCCAGGAACTGGAGAGGAAGCTTGAGGACATGGCCACAGGGGCTTTCAGAAATGTGTTAATTGTGCAATATTCACAACTGGTGAGGGAGACATGATAAAATCGCCAGAAAACTGGATGACTAAAACCTGGGCTCCTGGCTTGAGGAATGAGTCTCAAGAGCTGAAGGAAAGAAGGCATCATGCAGTAGCTCTGCTTTCATTATGGTCTTGGTTCTCTCCCTCTCTGTCTCTCTCTCTCTATCTCTCTCTATCTCTGTCTCTCTGACTCTCTCTCTCTCTTCCCCCTGTTTTCCTCCTGCTTTGGAACAGGGAGAGCATAAGAAGCCCATAGAGCTTTCTTATCAGAGCATATAGTGCATTGCAGTATCTGTGTTTAGGATCAAAATATACAAGATTGGCATATGCGACTAGAATTTCATTGATCAGATTTAGCTTTCAAATTAGATGATCAGAAAGGTCAGCTGTAGTTTTGTGTCTTGAGTCTGGACAATGAGCAGCATCTGAAATCCATTTCTAAAATCATCATGGAATGAAGCAAGGTCCTGGTAGGAAATCCTCACTTTTTAGGAGCCAAAGCAAAGCAACACAAAAATCCCCCAAACACTAGTCTATAGTGAGTCACGAATGAGAGACATTTTCGATCCATGTTCAACAGCGATATTAATACAAAGGATTTCTCACCTAGTCTGGCCGAGTCTTCAGGGATATCTCAACTAATGTGTGAGGAGTTCTGTCGTGCCAGAGCAGACTGCCAAAAGTTGTGCATTCATGAAAACCCAAAGGGCTTTCTGGAAGAGATGCCACAAACCTACGACTACTTCTTAGAACCAAGACTTGAACGAGGACAAAGGTTGCCTTAAGCCTTGGAGCTTGTAACCTTATATCAGAAGGAGTTCATTTGGGGGAAATTTTTATATATGCCAATGAAATTGCACATACCAAATGCCACACTCTAAAAACAATCAGTTGGTTGTTTCTTCTAGAGTTATGTTCAGAAGGTTTCAGAGGCTCTAGGAAGACCGTATAGGGGAAATAGCGCAGCAACCCCTGAGCAATATTTGCCCTCTAATGGCATAACTGGGCTTACTGTTTTCCCATTGTGGAAAGAGAAGCACTTGGATGTAGTGATGCATTTTGCAATTCAAATGGGATCTTTTCTGTCTGAAAAACTAGCTAGGATTTTTGTAAGAGCACAAGTAAGTAAATTGAGCCATGAATAAAAATGATTCTATAAAATTGTCATTTGAATTGGAAAGATACATTCTTCATGTTACCAAACAGTAAGAAGAAAAGCAAGGATGAAGTCAAGGCTCCCGTTTGCTCTTCAGCCCCTACTGTCTCTTGTCTCACTATCTTCATTTTGGAGCATGTTAGCATAAAGCCTCCCTCGCCATATGCCTCTTGTCTGAGTGAGAATGCAGTTTAGAAAACGGGTCTCTTAGTGGGTTCTTGAAGCATTTTATGTGTAAAGAAAAGTTGGAATTTGTAAAAGACACATTATGGAAATAAATTTAAATACAGTCTTTTATGTGCCTACCTCTGTTCTAGATGTGGGATATGAAGATAATTTTCTTTGACCTATGTTAGAGTACTAAAATCAAAAGAAGAGATTAAATCTGTATATGAATAATACCAATTTGATATAAAATAATGTAATACTTAGAAAAAGTTATTATCCAGTAGTGGGACAGTATATAGGATAACTTACTAACATATAAACTGTGAATTATTATACATAGTTATGTGTAGTATGTGTATGGTTATGAATAGCACAGAAGTGTATATAAAACACTCTTTAAGAAAAACACTCTTTCACATACTATTAAGAAGGGGTAAAAACCATGGAAAGCAATATTTGCCCAGACATGCAGGACTCGTGTCTGGAGCAAGTATATTAGCCATGATTTCAGCAAAGGGGAGGAGGTTGGGAGCCACCACCAAAATAAGAAGGGACAACCGTAAAGTAAATAAGAGGTCAGGAGTTACACTTAAGCATGATGACAGGCACGGAAATAAATGACTAAGAAGTGGGACAAGCTGTCACTGACAGGTGAACCTCACATTGGTAAAATCCACCAGGAAACCCTCTCGTTCTGTGTAAGTTTTCCTGGAACACCCACACTGCTCACATCTAAAAGCGTTAAGCTTTACCTTTGACTCCAAACACACAGCGATGTGGTCTTATATAAAGTTTTCTATTACATGCTGCTTCTTAGACTTGCTGACTTCTGGTTATTACTTATATTAGCAGATGAAGGCTTTGGGAGACATGGCTAAAGGGGGGTTATTGTACAGCATAGACAGGAACTTCCGCCACTATAGAGCACTACATTGGGATGCCCTGATCTAAACCACAGGGGAGACGGTATTTCTGTCACTGTAGAACATTACATTAGAAAGCCCTGATCTAGAACACAGGGGGAAAGGTCCTGGTTTATGGAACTAGCATTCTAAGGACAAAACGGGATAGTCTGAACTTCTTTCTGTTGTTTTTCTGACATTCCTTACTCAAGTCTCAAAGCTGGACATATACAATAAATACTGGGGTGTCAACCTGCTTCTGCTGTTGTTTGGTGAGGTAGCTGGCTGTATAAGATGCTGCAGGTTCTGTGGCTTTTGTTCTTTTGTTTGGAGGGGGGTTGCTTTCATTAAAACTGATGGTAATCTTGGCCTGGGCATGATTCTAGGTTTTAGTTGTTGTTTGTTTCCAGCCTTCAAGATGTTCGTCAAGGTAAGAATTTCCATTGGTCTTTTGGCCAATGAGCACATTGAAGTGTTACAAAAAAAATGACTCATAATTAGGATGGAACAAAACTGCAAGGAGCCCTGTTCTCCAGCCACAAGCTGGGTTGTTACTACTATGCATTTATTACTTGGGAGAAGAGGGAGGCACAGAGAATTTTATAGTATAAAGGGTTGAAGTGAAGGGGTAGAGCCGAGACCAAGGAGATGGCTCAGCAGGTAAGGGACTTGCTTCTAAGCCTAGTGACCTAAATTCTACTCTCTGGACCTGCACAGTGGAGCGCTGACGCCTGTGGATTGTCCTCTGACCGCCACACAAGTGCTGAAATACGCATGCTCACACACGACGAGGGCACACAGAAACTAGGAATGAACACGTTTTTCTTCAGATGATCCAGTGCAGAGAGTGTTCTCATTTTCTTCCTGGTGGCCTTCCCATCTGAACGTGTGCACATGACAAACATTCTCCCTAACTGTTTTAACAGTAAAAGTAAGTGATTTCTTTGCTGCACATGACCAATTCTAGATACCACATCATTTTTTGTCCCTTGGGTATTCAGTTGGGGAGTAGTTCTTTGAAGAGTTCCATGAATTCATAAATTCCTTTACTGGTCCCAAACTTTTCAAGTCATTTCCAGCACCTCAACATCAATATCAGTGACTTGAAAGCCCAGGGGACTGTCCAGGACTTTCAAACATGAGGTGGGAAGCTTCCTGTCATCGCTCTGAAGAACAAAATCAGATTTGCAGCTCGTTAGAGGCGTTCTAGCCTCTAATCTCTCTTTACGGGAAGGCCCACCAATGTTTCTGTGACTTTTGACCCAGAGCAGTCCTGGTCACAGAAGAACTGCTTAGATATAGGGCCAGACACACTTTGCTCTCACCTTCTCCTCTACTCCATTTCTAGGCGAGCAATAACTCCTGAGTATAAGCCTTGACAATGTCTCAGAGAAGTCGCTCTTATTCACAAAACACAAAATGCTGCGTACACTGTGGCTTTGCTATGATTTTTCAATTTCAGTTACAGTTAACAGGGAAGGGTAGACAGAAGTGGAGAAAACTCTGTGTTCAAATTTATGTTGAAGGTAAGACTCTCAAAATTGCTGCACCAGCTGTGAGTAGTTCATCTTCACCCACTGGGTTGTCATATTTTTCCCCCGAAAATTGGCTAAAGTCATGCTATCCTGTAACAGTCTTTACCTGTTGATGATCCAAAGTCATTGTTTGGAGACTGCACATTCCAAGATGTGAAATCTGATTGGTTGTAATAAAAAAAAGCAATACAATAAAACTTCTCTTCCAAATGCATTACTCTGGTGGAAAATCTGCCGGAAACTCCATCCTTTCCCTATCTTCTCAAAACTGCACAAGCCCACAAGGGATGGTTTCGTTTTTGAGGAACATACTTTTCTTCATCCTGATTGCTCTTTCCTGTTGGATTTCTTTCTGCCTTTGGAAAACTCACAGAGCATAGGAGTGATAGTAGTCCTACTCCGGGACATCAGGAGACCCTTGTGTTTATAGAAGTGGCATCAAAGAAGCCAAACCAGGAAGATAAGGATGTTTCAGACTGCCTGTTCTAGGCCAGCTGAAACTTAGGAGCTGTGTTTAAAAAAAAAACTTCACCATCTCGCCAGCACTTCCGTCAACTGAATTCATTCATCATCTGCCAGCGGCCATCAAAGATCCAGCTTCATGCATTAAAAAGTAACCATTGTTGTGGTAGCTGCAACGTTGAATTTTTCTCATTAGTTACCATCTTTCATACGTTTTAGTAGAGCACAAATGAAATCTTTAAACAAAGCTTCATGGGTCATCTAATTGCTTAAAAAGAAGTTGTAAAGTACTATTTAAGAATATTTTCCTTTAATGCAGCATCTTTATACATTATCAATCAAGTCAAGCATAAAATTTTTGAACATTAGAATGTGCTTTCAAGAAAGGTGAAATGCATTTCTTCTTTGATGTGTATATGTCAAACTTTGATCCATCTTCTCAGAAAATGTATTTCTTAATAGCAACAATACGTCACAGTACAATAATATCCATAAACACTTTGAATATTTTATACTTTATGCCTTAAATGAATTCTGAAAGTAATTATTTGAACCAAATCACTTGGTTTTAGATAATAATGCTCCTGTAAAGTTATTCTCTATTTTTAAAAAATTCCACATTTACCATGCACTGCACACATCCCTAGTATTTGGGATCTTTTCAAAAACCTCTGTTTTTATTTATGAACATTTGTTCATAATATTGTAATTAGAAGCATACACATTGGATCTTTTCTTTGAAAATGTTTTCCTTGTTTATTCAATCTTCCAACATAGGGAAAACTTTTTGCTACCTCTTTTACTTTAAACCGGGCAATCTATATGACTCCATTTTCAATGTGACCTGTTTTGATTATTCCACAAAAAAAATCTGAGTTTTTTTTTGATTCATCGGAGAGGCATATGCACTTCTATAGTTGCCACTAAAAGAGTTTACTTTTTCATCTGCGGTAATTTACTTTTCTGTTTTCTGGAGTGCTAAGGAAAATTAGTACGAAAGAAATCTGCTGGTTTCTAATGGTCTTTTCTACACATGCTTCTCACTGTCACCTCTGACTTTACAGGCAAATTGAAATGAATCATCATTGTTCTTCACGCTCTTGCTCTTACCCTGCTTCCCCGTTTCTACCACTAAGGCCAAGATTCTCAAGCTCTCGGCTTAAACTGGGACAATTGACTTTGATTTAGAAGCTTTTCTGTTTTCTCGAGCCGACACATCCCCTTTCTTTATTTATACACCTTTTTTTTGTTTTTCTTCCAACTGCACACAGACACTGTTCTCCAATCATACCAAATTTACGCCTTGCCAGTGGTCTTTCAAAAGTTGTTTTATGGTACACATTTGTTAAAAGGTTATGAGGGTAAAAATACGTTTTTTTAAAAAAGAGGACTATGAAAAGGAAATATTCAGTAATGGTTGGTATCTAAGAACAACTTACTCTTTACTGTTCATAGACTCCTCTTAGTGAACAAGTTACACTAAATCCAAACTGCAAAATTAAATGGCAATATCTTCCTTCCCCCACTTTACTTCCAGTGCCCTTGCCTATTAGATCTCTCTATCAGGTCTCAGGTTCGGTTCCCAGTGACACACACACACACACACACAAACACACACGTATACACATACATGCACATGGGGGTGGGGTGAGGGAGAGAAAAAGAAAGAAGAACAGGGGCAAACAAATAAATCTAAAATACAGGATTTTTAACTCCTTTCCATTAACTCAGAAGTTATTCCTGGAAGATTTTTTTTGTAGATTCTGAGAATAAGCTCTTGTGTTTGCAAAAATGCTTGTAAGCTATCTTTGCCATATTCTGACGGCATCAACATTGTCCTTCAAGTTTTTTGTGAAAACCTCTTGAGGAAGGAAGCTCAGAGTTCTGGATCTAGCCAACCCGTCAGACATTAGAGATGACCCCACAGCACTTTTAACAATATGCCTCACCTGTCAACCTTCCCATATCTTTACTCCATTCTTCCTCATCAGGAATGGTGAGGTGTTTCGTGTTTCACTACAGAACATAAAACAAGCTTTCTTGGTGTTCTGCTTTGTGACTGCTTTAATTATTTGAAGGAGCTCCTTGGAGGCTTCCTAATCTCCTCTCATCCCATCAAAAATCTCTGTAGTTCTTGGAGCCAAGCATCCTTGGATTTGGATTCCAGATGTCTTAATGTCCTGGTCTTTTTCCTTGGGATACTCTCCTCCATCCTGAGAACACAGTAAGACAGATGTGGCCTGAGGAGGGCAGAACATGTGGAGTCCTTCACTACTCTTCCTTCTGAAATGTTCTACTCTTCATTAGAGGCCGAGTGTGTGTTAGCTTTTAACACAGTAGCATTGTGCTTACAGCTTCTGCTGAACTTGTGGTCTAGAGCCCCAGACTTCTTATTTTCCCCTCAGGAAGTGCAGTGCAGCCATGGGTCTTTCATCCTGTCTTTATGTAATTAATTTTTGTTTGAAACTGTGTGGAAGGCTTTTGTGCCTTTTATCATGTTGGTCCCTAGAAGTGCATGATGGGATGACAGAGGAAAAAAAACCCACAAGATTCTTGGCTGCTCTGGAAGCTGAAGATCTGGAACAGCTCTGGTGAATTACACTAAGAGTTCCACTCAGTAACCCCAAGCCCTGTGGATGTTAGAAACATAAAAACAAGCAGAATGAAGAGAAATCTTACACAACCGCTGGCTGGTGAGAGCTGCAATTTACCTTTAGAGAAAACTAAAACGGGAAAATGAGGAGGGAAACCCTAAATCAGCAGGAGCAGAGCCTCTGGCCAGGACCCCACTTTTCACTCTCTAGAAACCTTTCTGCTTTCATTACATTTAAGCAAGGACTCAGGGGGCGACACATTTTTGAAATGCACAGTGCTGTGCATCCCCCTTCTCTGAGCTAATTATCTCTTTGCAGCGGCTTTTCCAGAAGCACATAAATTACCTCAAGTCACTCAGGAATCTGAAGAACTCCTGGCTACTTGGAATTTCAGAGCAAGCATCTCCTAATAAATTTCTCCCACCAGAGGTGGGTGACACCTCTCTCTTCCAAGTGACCAGATCATGATAAAGGCAGCCTTTTGCCGGACAAACATGTGACTCTTTATAGCCATTGTTTCTTAGTTTCCTGCCACCACTTTCTTGCTTCCTATGTCTGATTTGCTTTGTGGGATGCTCATGCGCCTATATTATATCACTATGGCTGCCATAGCAAATGCCACAGGCTAGGTGACTTAAAGCAGAAATTTAGAGGTCTAAGATCAAGGTGCAGTCAGGACTTGTGTCTTCAGAAGCCTGTCTGTGGGCTGTTAGCAGCCGACTTTTTCTGTTGTCTTTGCATTGTTTATCTGTTTGAGTTTGTACACCAATTTCCCTTCCTAGAAGTACCCTCAGTCATGAAGGAGAGTAGACCTCACTCTAACGATCTTACTCTTCCTTAATTATCACTTTGAAAACCCTCTGTCAATTAGTGTTCTAGTCGCTGTGACAAAATATCTGAGAGACACGAGAAAGGTGTTATTCTGTCTCATGGGTTCAGTGGACACAGGCTAGAGAGGGGGAACTGTCATGGAGGGGGAGCAGTGTATGCCTGTAGCAGCAGAAGCTTATGGTAGCTGCTTCTGTCATTTAGGAAGTAGCGAGAGTGGTCCAGCACTGGGGCCAGGTTATAACTTTAAAGGCCCAGTCATCAGCCACCGACTCTCAACTGCTTGGTCCCATCCTCTAACCGTCACACAATTTCCCTCTAACTGGGAACCAAATGTTCAAACTCATGAGCCTATTAAGGACGATTCATTTTCAACCTGGAGCAGACACTATCTCCAAATATAGTCACATTGTGAAATGTTGGATGTTTGAATGTTGCAAGGATATAATTCAGCGCTTAATAGAACCTTCACTCAGATTCACATCTCTGGACTTAGGCAGCCTCTGCAAGCAGAAGCTGCTAACATCACTGCTCGCTCATTTCTGCATTTCCTCTGGAGCTCATCTCTGGGATGACGAGGACCGTCTATCGTGGACATGGAGCAAGGTAGAAAAGGCCATATCACAATTGTGAATGACAGAAGCTGCCTCATGTGGAAAGCTCAGTCATATCCAGAGCTCCTCCTCTCTGATCTCATGTCCAGTGGAGGTGAGGAGGAAGATATAGGGCACAGAGGTGGGGGAGTGAGATGCAGCCTCCACCAATGCCCAGAAGACAACACAGAGGTTCGATTCCCCTGGGAGGGTCCATGTTGAGCCTCCCCTACTTCTCCAGGATTCCTCACCACCTTGTCTTAGAGCATCTCTCCTTTGAATTGCTTACAGTTTCCATCTCAGGTTCTGCTTTGTAGAAAGACAAAGTCAAGTGTCTTCTTTTTAAAAAATAGCATTTGCCTACATATTAAACTCCTCAAGTACCGAATCTACTTAATGCTTACTAAGAATAATACAGAAGACTACTTATATATATATATATATATATAAATAAATAAATAAGGAAAGCTTCTTGAGGACAGGAATGAGATCTAACCCCTCTTTCTACTTCTGTGTAGCAGAATGCCAATTTAATACACGTTTGTTGACCAGTGCTGTGTTGTGGAAGGTTGGTGATGATACAGTCTTACTCAACAGAAAGCAACGCCACTATTTTAGTGGGGAACACATACAAACAGGTATTTAACTCATCATAGTCCACATGTGTCTACAGAAGGCACAGAAAAGTGGCCTGAAAGTACAGTGAAAGCATGGAGGGCCAAGGGTGTGAGTTCACAGTGTGCGGGTACAGATTGTAGACAGGTTCCTAAAGCTGGATGAAAGCTGGATATGATTTTGATAAACAAGTGACATCAATATCATTCCTCAAAGTTTCAGAATATTATCTAGATTCTGTGTGGAGTCCTTAGCATGCGTTATTCTATTTAGTATTTACAGAGTATCTGTGGCAAGTCACAGGAATGATTAAAAGTACTTTTTTTAAGAAAAGGTTTTGATGTATCCAACGTCTACATCTCTCCAGAATTTAACTTAGGATATTGCAGAAAGGGGCAATGTGATGAACTCATTGACAGCATAGGAGACGTCTACCAATAGTATGCCTACTAAGTAGACAGAATGGGAAATAACACTTGGAAAGAGAAGTTGGGCATTGGATTATAGAAGGTTAAGAAAGCCGTGCTGAGAAAACGGGATTTTGTTCTTTTCAGGTCCAAAAGAAACTGGGGACAGACCTGACTGTGGTGCTTACTGGCCTCCAGGCTCTCTCAGCATCTCAGGTACCTGCTGTCTGTGTTAGCATCTTGGCTTCTCTCAGTTCTTCTCGCCCAACTCTACCCCACACTTCTCCAGTTCATGGGCTTTCCTTCTTCCAGCTTCTCATTCATATATAACCATTTTGGCCATGTGCCCTCTGGGCCCCTCTTGGCTCTCCTGACTCTTGGTTCTCTTGGTCTTCTCTTTCCTCTCTGTCTTTTCATGGCCTGGTTCAGTATACTGGCCATGTTTTAGTCCACTATTTTCTTTCTTTCTTTCTTTCTTTCTTTCTTTCTTTCTTTCTTTCTTTC